>BLBF01009570.1:0-13129 GCA_015471245.1 Laticauda colubrina | reverse complement strand
AGATACCGCACCTGGAAACATTATATTGCTAACTAGAGCTTATAAAACTTATGTCAGATCAATTTTAGAGTACTGTTCAACTGTTTGTAATCCCTACCATATATCTGGTATTAATGCAATCGAGCAGGTTCAGAAGTACTTTACAAGAAAAGTTTTGCACTCTTCTGTACATAGTAGAATCCCCATGGCTACTAGACTAGAAATCCTTGGTTTAGATAATTTTGAACTGCATCACTTTTCCTCAGACTTAGGGATTGTATACAAAATTGTGCTTAGCAATGTTTTACCTGTAGGTAACATTTTTATGTTTTAATTGCAATAATACACATGCAAACAATCTCAACATGAATCATTCTAAACTTGACTGTAAAAATATGGCTTTTGTAATAGAGTGGTCAAAATCTGGAATGCTCTACCCTGATTCAGTTGTCTCAGCTACAGATTTTCACAATTTTAGTCACAAATTGACTTTTGTGGATCTCACTTCTTATTTGAGAGGTCCATAGAGAAAGCGTGCATAAGTGCACTGAAAACATGTTTAACATCCCTGTCATTGTTTTTTATATATTATTTCTCTTTTCATTTCTGTTTGATAAATTACAATAAATAAATTTAGAATGTTCATTCCAAATACACAGGTAGGAGGGTATGTATTAAGTATTAGGCATTGGTCTAATAGCAAACTGATTATAAGGGAAGAGAGAAGTGGCAGAAGATGGACAGCATTATTGCTTGAGCACATAGAATGCAAGAGGAATGAAAAAAAGTTAACTGAACCAATAAACCTATGCTACAAATCAACAGAGATGAGGAAAAAAGTATATAGACTGGCAAAACAAATCATCACACAAGAAAACAACAATCAGATGTTAGAAAAGAAGAAGAGAATGGCTCAGAAGTATTAAAGGAAAGCTGCAACAATGCAGAGAAATGAAATGCTAAAAGGCAACGAGTTCTAAAAGTCAGCTTTGAATCTCTGTGAGCATTAAAAAGGTTTCATTTGACACTGTGAATTCCAGAATATAAAATCCAAGTACCTAGGAGCTTCCAATGGTAATGCAATATCTAGAGTTTGTCAATAAATAAAGGTCATATGAAACTTAGTAGAAACTGATACAAGAGTTCAAAAAGCCATTTCTGGGAATTAGAAAAATAGTATTTACACTTTGTTCTTATGAAACAAAAGATATTGCAAGAAAATCTCATTAACCACTGCAAATTTGAAAGGTTCATAAGATTCTGAATTATGTTTCAGCAGAAGCATAAATTGAATAATTTAAATATTTATATCAATATAAAATTCCAAATGTTAATTTATGCATCTATACATGACTACTGCTGTTGGTATTCCAATATGTGAGGACAGATATGTTTTTGTTTGGAACATAAAAATGCTTTTGTTTGGAAAATATGAAGCACCAATTATCCATCCCCTATGAAACTACTGCTTGGTTTTAGATGAGGTTAGGCGACATAATATTCTATTACAAATGTATCCTTGCTACAGCAACACTAAAGCCCATGTCACACTGCACCAACAGATGGAAAGAGGATGTAAAACAGAGAGAAACACTTGCCATCTATTGGTTAATGCGATGCATCCATTCTGTACTCACTGCGTCCGTTTTTCTTCCTCTCTATCCGTCCAGCATCCGTCGACTGAGGTTCCATCCGCTCAAAAAATTATGAGCTGCTCAAAACTTTTTGACCGGAAAATTTATCCAACGCGTCCATTCTGCATCTGCGACGCATGTGGGGAACATCCGTTCTGCATCCGTCGTCATCCGTTACGCATCTGCTACATCCGCTAGGCATCCGCTGCGCATCCGTGCAACTCAAATCCACTCCAGCGGAAAGCGGACACAGGGAGTAAGCGGAACAGATGCGGAATGGACACGCAGCGTCAGTAGCATGGATGGAGAAAGGATGAAAGCGGATGAAGCTCGCATACAAAGCATTTAAAATGGAAAAAACGTTCGCAGAGAGGACCTATCTCGGATATTAAGGATGCCTAGAGGATGCAAAAGGACAAAAAGTGGAAAACCTATATTGCCTATAAAAAGGGGGAGCAACTCACCTGGATCTCACTTTCAGTCCAGCAGCCCTGCTGTGCAGACATATGCAGCCTTCATCTGGATCTTGCTCTTCCACAGCACCCAGTCATGTCCACCATGGATCGTAAAACACTCCTTTTGGTAGCCACCATCGTTCTGCAACAGTGCGAAGCCATCTACAGGCTCCTTCAACTGTTCTACGGGAAGAAAAGGAGGCGGCCAAGAAGCATCTGGGTCTGAAGATGGATCAGGAGAAGAGCAGAGTACGGACTGTACAACAAGCTAATGATGGAGCTGAGAAACGAAGACCCTCGTGCATTCCAGAACTTCATGAGGATGTCTCCAGCCATGTTTGACGAAGTTGTGCAGCGGCTGACACCCAGCTTAACCAAGGCAAACACCATCTTCCGGCCCAGCCTGGACCCTGATGAGATTGGGCCATGTATGTTGGGTGGGCCTACAATGAACAGGGCATTTAATAAAGAGTTCTGTTTATGTTGAAATGTGCGGGTGAATGATTACATTGTTATTGATAATAAAGGGCCATAGGTGTGGCACCTGGGAGGGTGGACCATACAGTCCCACTATGCTTGCACTGGAGGTTTATCTATCCCACAGCTATTACCCATTCCAAAGGTATCTCTGCCCATCCCACAGCTATTACCCATCCCACAGGTATCCCTGCCCATCCCACAGCTATTACCCATCCCAAAGGTATCCCTGCCCATCCCACTGCTATCTTAACCCATCCCACAAGCATGCAAAGGCTTAAACCAATTCTAAAAGTTTCCACCAAGACTTTATTAAAAAAAAGAAATGAAGCAAGTGAGTGAAGCAAAGATAATCTTTGTTAATAACAAGCTGTAAAAGAAAAATGACCGAAGTCAAGTGTCCAAAGCAAAAATAAAGTCAACCCAGTCTGGCACTCTTCTTGGTCACTCGGAGGTGTGCCCAGTCTCAGGGGTGAAGGATGTTGAGAGCCTCTTCCTCCATGACATGGGGTGTCAGCCCCAGTACCGATGACAGATGTACTGAGACCGGGCTTGGCTGTGGGGTGGAGGAAGGAGCAGTGTAGTGGGGCTGTCTGGTCTGCAGCTGGGTAAGGACTGGCATCAGTGACATCTGTGGCGTGTGTGGCATCGGTGGCATCAGTGGCACCGGTAGCGTCTGATGTACATGTGCCTGGACTAGGAAGGGCTGCTGCCTGTGCTGCTGGTCCTCCTGGTAGCTGTAGCCTTGGTAGGTGAGGGCCTGTGGAAAGCCTTGGAAGGGGAGTAACATCACCTGGGGTGGAGGAGCAGACCTGGACTGGATGGGAGCAGGTTCATCTTGGGCTGGAAGGTTGTGAAGCAGATCGGGGATCCTGTCCTTCATCACCTGGTACTGGGGTTCCGCCATGTCCATGAGGGTCTGGTTCACATAGGTGAGGAAGGGCTTGCAGTTGGAGGATGAGGAGTCGGTATGGACCAGCTGAGAGAGGAGATCTACGCTGCTCCTGATGGTGTCTCTTATCTCCAGCAGGACAGTGTGGCTCTGTCCCTCCGGTTTGCCTCTCTGCCTTTCCGTGGAGGTGGAGCTGCGGGTGCATGTGGGTTGGGCTGTGGTGGAAGTGCTGTCTCCTTTCTCCCACTGTGTCAGGGGGTCCTCCACATGGTCCGCCATGGTTAGTACAGATGTCGGGGGGTCTCCATCATGGCACGCTCCACAGATACCTGCCTGGAGACAGGAGCTGACTCTTGGCCGGAAGAGAACTGGCTCTCAGCAGGCTGCCGGAGAGAGATGGTTGTGAGAGGGGCTGCTCCTCAGTGGCGGATCTCACCCTCCAGGAAGCTGCACTTGACCATCACATAGGTCTCTCTGTCCGTTAGCTTGACCGCGGCCTGGCCAGATTTCTTGAGGTGCAGCTTCCCGTACCAGGTGTGCATGTGCTTCCACCAGCTGAGGAGCACCTCCGAAGTGTAGTCCAGGCTCTCCGCCTTCTCTCTCCAAGCAGCCTGCTTCCTTTTGGTGTCCCTATAGAGCCTGTGTCCCTTCTGCCATAGATACTCGTTCTCTCTCAGCCACTCCAGCACCTCATCCTCATGTTCCTCTTCTATGGTGTATTGCCTCCTCTCCCGTTCTCGCGTCTGCCTCTTCCTCCCTTTGGCAGGACCATATGGGCCCTCATCAGAGGGGCTTCCAGGTTGTAGGGGCTGCTCCTCCACACCACCACCATCAGCAGCAGCAGCAACAATAGCAGCAAAAGCAGGACCAGCAGCACCAGGACCAGCACCAGCTGGACCAGGATCAGCAGCAGCAGAGTAAGCACCAGCAGCGCCAGCAGCACCAGCAGAACCAGCAGGACCAGGAGCACCAGCAGGACCAGGAGCACCAGCAGGACCAGGAGCACCAGCAGAACCAGCAGGACCAGGAGCACCAGCAGGACCAGGAGCACCCGCAGGACCAGCAGGACCAGGAACACCAGCAGGACCAGGAGCACGAGCAGGACCAGGAGCACCAGCAGGACCAGCAGGACCAGGAGCAGCGCCAGCAGAGTAAGCACCAGCAGAAGCACCAGCACCAGGAGCAGCACCAGCAGAGTAAGCACCAGCAGAAGCACCAGCACCAGGAGCAGCGCCAGCAGAGTAAGCACCAGCAGGACCAGCAGGACGAGGAGCAGCACCAGCAGAGTAAGCACCAGCAGAAGCACCACCGCCAAAAGCAGCATCAGCAGAGTAAGCACCAGCAGAAGCACCACCGCCAGAAGAAGCTTCAGCAGAGTAAGCACCAGCAGAAGCACCACCGCCAGAAGCAGCATCAGCAGAGCAAGCACCAGCAGAAGCACCACCGCCAGAAGCAGCATCAGCAGCTCCTCCAGAAGCAGCATCAGCAGAAGCCCCAGAAGAACGAGCCCAGGCTGCAGAAGCCCCAGCAGAAGCAGAGTGAGGGCCAGGGGGTGGGAGGGTGGCCCTGTCCCTCTTGCCAGGGCTGGCAGCAGATGGCTGAGGCTTTCTCATCTTCCCCATGGTTGTGGGGTTGCTGGCTGGCTGGCTGGCTGGCAGGCAGGCTGGCAGGCAGGCTGGAGAGCTGTGTCTGGAAGCAGGTCTTTCCTCAGAATGGTGACCTGCTTGGGAGCTGCTTCCCTTCATATCCGCGGGGCTGATGCAATGCATCCTCCCCGCATGCACAGTGAACACTAGGCATCCGCTAGGCTTCCGCTAGGCATCCGTTAGGCTTCCGCTAGGCATCCGCTTCATCCGCTCGGCATCCGCTCTGCATCCACTCTTTCTGTTCCACGTCCGCTTTGCTGTGCTCCCCCGGAAGCCTTGTGGATGTGCCATCCGCTCCCATCCGCTTCCATCTGCTAGGCTTCCATGGAGCATCCGCTTTCCATCCTCCCTACGTCCTCCCCCCGTCTGTTCCTTTCAGTGTTGTCTGCTCTGGTTATGCAAATTTTTGCCCCTTTTGAGAGCGGATAACAACTGATGGAACATTTTTCACGTCCACTGTGCCCTTTTTACAAACGTTTTGCATCCATTGGCCAGTGTGACAGGGCCTTGAAATGCAATTCAAAAGACTTTCAACACCTTTCATAATGTTATGCCTTCTAGGAATAGAAATTCAGGGAATTCTCATGTCAGCAAGACAGGCAAGGCCATCTTAGAGGTATATGTTGATCAACATGAAGACATGAAAGTGTTATCTAGATAACTGTTCTTATCTTCTTTCCCTGTTCCTCTCTAGCTCATCTGTGGCTCTGTTCCAGTAATGAATGACAAAACCCCAGGCCTTTCCTTTTATCAGATGGTCCCCCCAGAAAATCTCCAGCATAATGGGATTGTCTCTCTGCTCCTGCATTTTAACTGGACATGGATTGGGATTCTTATTATGAATAACGAGCAGGGAGAAAAATTTGTAGAAACAGTGGTTCCTCTTTTTTCCAAAAATGGGGTTTGTGTTTCTTTCATTGAACAATTTCACAAATTATCTGATTTCACTAGCATGGCATGCTTCAACAGGGAGCAAAAATCTATGATTATGTCATGAGTGATAAAGCTAATGTATTGGTGTTCAATGGAGAATCTTTTACTTTGGGCTATTTCCTGTGGCTACAATATATTCCAAATATAGAAGAGGTGAGAAGTAAACCAAAAGGTATTGTGTGCATAATGACAGCACAGGTGGAATTCAATTTAGTCTCTTTTCAATGTGCTTGGGATATCAGAATAATTGATTGTGCCCTTTCCTTCACAGTGCCTTCCACTGCCCTGCCAGAGTTCAAATCATTTGCTGAAAAACAAAACTCCTGAAGTGCAAAGGAAGATGGATTTATCAGATGGTTCTGGCAAGAAGCCTTTGACTGTGTATTCCCAGATGCAATTCTGAGTTATGAGCATGAGATTATTTGCAATGGAAAAGAAAACTTGGCGAGCCTTCCTAGCACCGTTTTTGAAATGGAAATGACTGTCCACAGGTACAGTGTCTACAATGCTATATATGCCATAGCTCATGCTTTACATTCTCTCTTCTCCTCTAGAAATGCTAATAGGTCAGTAAAGGGTTCATAATGATTCATAAAGATTCATAATCAAGATATCTGGCAGGTAAAAGAACAAATTCTTTATACTTCTTGACTCCATTCTCTTTATGTAGATCATGTCAACTCATAAAACATTTCTATGCCTATTTTAGAGTTGCCATGAACAGGGGATGCAGAAATTTGAAGGAACGATGCAGCAGTCTAAAACCAAAAGTGCATTTCATTCTTATCTTGCAAAGATTGTAACTAAGCGACCGAAATTTCTGCACAAAAAACTCTAATTGGAGAATGTGATTGATGACTTTTAAATATGAATGTGTTTCATTGGAGAATATGAATTATGATACACCCAGAGGGGTGACGGGGAAACAGGATCATAGGTGATAGTGAATTACGTGCCTTAGAATCGGCTTCAAACAGGTCATACTGACATATTCGCTTCTAATAAATCCTTTGAAGTTTTTGAAGCTTGGCTCAAGGCTTATGATTTAATTAGGGCAGCTGCTGGAATCCTGACTGATCATATATTCTGTATATGTATATGCATTGTATATCATTTAATGAAAAGGTCTTGGGGTAAGATGATAGCAATAGTCCAATATCTAAGGGGCTTCCACAAAGAAGACGGGACAACCAATTCTTTAAAGTACCTGAAGGCAAGACAAGAAGCAATGGATGGAAACTAATCAAGGAGAGAACCAAGCTAGAACTAAGGATAAATTTCCTGTCAGTGAGAATAATTAACCAGTGGAATAGCTTGCCTTCAGAAGTTGTAGGTGCTCCAACACAGAAAGATTTTAAGAAAGATTGAACAACCATTTATTTGAAATGGTATAGGGTTTCCTGACTGATCGGGGGGGTGGGGTGGTGCTAGAAGACCTACAAAGGCCCTTTCCAATTGTGTTATTCTGTTATATTCTATCTATATCTCTACTTCCTTCCCTCCTGAATCCTCCATGGAAATATATCTGTCTGTATCCAATTGTATGATTATCTGACTCCGAAATCAGAAAATGTCCAATCATTTTTTATAGGAACTATAATTAAAACTGACAGGGAAAAGTGAACATTAGTGGAATTCATTCATTCCATCTCTTTTGAACCAACATTATTTTGGTTTCTTCTACTAATCCTTTAACACATGTCCCACCTCCTCCTTAATTTAATCTGGATGATTTAATGACCCATTAGGTCATTGTTTTTTCCACATATAATATAGCCTTATACCATTTCCTTCACAATTCTCAAGAAATCTCTAGTGAAGATTTCTCCTTCTCCTCAGCTGACACATGGAACTGCCTTCCATTCTCAGCCCTGGAACCATTTTTCCTTCCCCTGGCACTTTCAGGGCTGCCACAACAAAGCAAGTCTAACTGTGGGAACAGGAGGGGGAAGGAAGAGGTAATTAGAAAATTGTCATTTCTTCTGAGAACGAGAACTTTCCCAACAGGTGCAAGGAGGTGGGATCTCGACCAAGTGACTCTTGGACTGTGATCTGATTGGACCATGTGATGAAGTGCAAAGGCAGGCAAAAGAGAGTTTTACTTTTAATTAAGGGGGAAACCCGCGGGAGGTTTAGAGTCGGGTTTCCCCAGATGTGCCGATATGACATGCTAAATCAAGGAACTTTGAGGAATGTGCCTGCCTTAGAGTTTTGATTTCATTGGATGTGTTACTTGGAATCCTTTTTTTTTCAATTTTTTTATTTCAATCTACATATGACAACAATACATTAACAGTGTGGCATCAGTATATTATACATCTTTCATTACATTGTATTCATATTAATTCATACTGCTTCAATATTTATTTTCAACTTTACTCTCTCCAAATGCCTACTACCATATCAATTAAACATACCTAATAATACCATTCTTCAATTTTCTCCCTGTTTTCATTTTATTTTTTTTAAATGAAAAATTCTCATTTGGCAAGCAGTTTGGTTCCAGGTTTCACCTCTCAATACAAACATGACCATAGTTACCAATTCCTTTTATTTGTTTAATTTCATATTGTATCATTCTTGTCATTATTAAATATTAAGTTATCTTATCCAATCCCAATTCATGTTATCATATCTTATTTTACGATATTATCTAAAATTCTTATCTAAATTCTATATTCATTTGTTCAATTCCAAATTTAATATATCTCCTTCCATTTTTCTTTGTATATTCTCATATCTTATTTTACAATATTATCTAAAATTCTCATCTCCTTTATCATTTCTCATATTATTATTTTTTTCCTGTCACATTTGTCATTTTATCAAACCTTATCTATAAGTACAGTTGTCCCCTCTAGTTAATAATTAGAGCCAACCACCTCATTCTTCCTTAATATCAATCTCCCTATCCAGTATAAAACATATATATATATATATATATATTTGTTTTCTTAGGTTTTCGCGGGTACTTCCATGTGTGCTGTTCAGCTTCCTTCGGGTATTATCCCACGTCATTGTAGTTCTGTTAAAGTTGTAGCAACGTTTCAGCAGAATCTCATCTGCCATCCTCAGGCTTCTGTATGGATATGGGTCTTACAGCTCCTGGTTTTAAATTTGAGGCTGGTCCATTCTGATTGGTTGGGAGCCTGGACCTGTGTTCATTGGACTTGGAGTTTGATTGATTGGTGTTCCTGGTTTCTTCTGTCTGTTTTGTGGCTTCGATTGGCTGGCAACACTCTGTTCTTGTGTTGGAGGCTATTAGTGCAGCTTGGCTCCGTGTGAAGGGACGGCTGCTCTTCATTAGAAAAGTTTTCATTAGAAAACTTATTAGAAAAATATATGTTTTCTGAGGTTTTCGCGGGTATTTGTATGTGGATCTTTGGTTATTCGGGTTTTCTCCCGCGTAGAATTGGAAGTATCTAGGCAACGTTTCAATGAAGTCTCATTCATCATCTTCAGGCTTGTTTCTTCAGCTCTGTGCTTCGCAGAGTAATGTGAGCTTGCAGCTGCTTCTTCCTTTTAACTGCTAGTGGGGGTGTGACTTGATTGGGTGGGGGTTTGGCTGTGTTCTGATTGGTAGGGGGGTTGGCTGTGTTCTGATTGGCTGGGGGTGTGTTCTGCTTAGGTGGGGGCTTGGTTGTGCTCAGGTTAGTCTTAGTTACTGGGGGATTTGAGCTGGTGAGCTGTGATCTTGTTGTTTGGCTTCGTGGTCGTGGTCGTGCCACATCTTCATGGTGGGTGTCAGTTTGCTTCTTGTATGGGTCAGAGGGGTTTGAAGCGGGTAGTGGTGCAGCTGCAGTATGGTTTCTGGTTCCTGGTCGTGTCTCCTCTTCTGTGTGGGTGTGAGTCTTTTTTCTGTGTGGAAGTGTGGTGGTAGCATCTTGTGTGGCACTTGCGGGTGTGGGTCTGGTGTCATTCTTCATGTTAGTTACTCATTTATTAATGAGGGCAGGTTTCCAAATGGTTGGTAGGTGGGAGGTATCATCTCTATTCATGCTGTGTGGGCGTTTCTCTATCTCTATGGCTTCTCTGATTATTCTGTTGTTGAAGTGTTCGGTTTTGGCGATAGTTCTGGTATTTTTAAAGTCAATTTCATGTCCTGTGGCTTTGAGGTGTTGGACCAGGGAAGAGGTCAGTTCTTCTTTTTTGATTGAGTTTTTATGTTCTTCAATGCGTGCACTAATTCTTCTGTTAGTTTGTCCTATGTATGTGGTGGGGCAGGCAGTGCAAGGGATTTCGTATACTCCTTGGTTTTTGTCTTTAGGGTTTCTTAGGATGGTGGATATTTTTCCGTTTGTGCAGGGAGCCATTGGATTTTTTTATGAAACACAAGCTCTAGAAAAATATGATCACAAACCCAAACTCTGGCTCAGATACGTAGATGACACCTTCATAATCTGGCCACATGGGAAAGAAAAACTGAACAACTTCCTCACACACCTCAACAGCCTACATCCCAAAATACAATTCACCATGGAAACAGAAGCCAACAATCAACTTCCCTTCCTAGATGTCTTAGTATACAAAAAATCCAATGGCTCCCTAGGACACACCATCTACCAGAAGAAAACACATACAAACCGCTATCTACATGCACTCTCACACCACCACCCAGCACAGATCAATTCCGTAGCCAAGACACTCATCTCCAGAACAAAATGCTTAGCCGATGAACAACACTTAAAAACTGAACTACACACTCTCACTAATGTACTTACAGCCAATGGATTTCCAAAAAAGAAGATTACCCACCTAATCCAAAAAGAAACCCCAACCAAAAGCCAAGACAGAGAACAAGAGAATGGCAAAGCCCTCCTCCCATATATAAAAGGCACTACAGACAAAATCAGCAAGATCCTCCAAAAACACAACATTAAAACAGCATTCTGCACAAACAGAAAAATATCCACCATCCTAAGAAACCCTAAAGACAAAATCAAGTTAGAAAACCAAGGAGTATACAAAATCCCTTGCACTGCCTGCCCCACATACATCTGTGGTACCTCTTATGTAGGGCAGGACAGCTGTTCCATGGATCTGTTGTAGGGATCCTGCCCTATATAAGAGGTACCACAGATAAAATCAGTAAGATACTACACAGGCATCACATCAAGACTGCCTTCAAAACAGACAAAAAAATAGCAGCCATCCTGAGGAACCCCAAAGACAAAATTGACATGGAAAACCAAGGCATATACGAAATTCCCTGTACATCATGCCCGGCCACATACATTGGACAGACCAATAGAAGAATAAGTACCCGCCTGGATGAACACAAAAATGCAGTAAAAAAGCTGGAACACACCTCCTCACTAGTCCAACACATGAAAACCACAGGTCACAACATCAACTTCAATGGCCTCAAATTTAAAAACAGGAGCTGTAAGACCCATATCCATACAGAAGCCTGATGATGGCAGATGAGATTCTGCTGAAACGTTGCTACAACTTTAACAGAACTATAATGACGTGGGATAATACCTGAAGGAAACTAAACAGCACACATGTAAGTACCCGCGAAAATCTAAGAAAACATTTATATATATGTATGTATATGAAATATGTGTTGGTTAGGCAGTGTTCTGTTAGTTCCATGAGGTCTTTGGCTGGTTGGTATTTATTTTTGATGATTTCAAGAGTTTCTTTTATTGGGACTTGAGTGAATAGTGAAACCACGTCGAAACTTACAAGCAGATCTTCTTGTTCTACGTGTAGATCTTTGATCATTTCTAAGAAGTGGTATGAGTTTTGTACATATGAAGCTGCAGTTTCAGCATGGGGCTGTAGTTGTTTTGCTAAGTATTTAGCTAGGTTTTGTAATGGTGCTCCTATGGAGCTGACTATGGGTCTGAGAGGTATGCCTTCTTTGTGTATTTTTGGGAGGCCGTATAATTTGGGGCATCTAGAAGATTTTTCTCTTGGGATGATCGTCTGTTGGATTTCTTTGCTTATGTGGCTGGTTATAATTTTCTTCTTGGTTGATTTTTCTAGATATGTGGTTGGGTCTGTATTTATAGGTTTGTATGTGGAGTCTTGGATATTTCATATACAAAGGACAAAGATACAAGCAAATTGAAGGAGCCCCTATGGGATCACCACTGTCACCCGTCATTGCAAACTTGTTCATGGAAGAATTCGAATCCAGAACCCTGGCTAATGCCACCCACAAACCCAAACTATGGCTAAGATACATCGATGACACATTTGTGATTTGGCCCCATGGAAAAGAAAACCTAAACAATTTCCTAACACACCTAAACAACACACACCCCAAAATCAAGTTCACCATGGAAACGGAAATAAACAAACAACTACCATTCCTAGATGTACTAATCTACAAAAGAACAGATGGCACACTGGGACACACCATATACCAAAAGAAAACACACACCAACCGCTACCTCAACGCCCAATCCCACCACCACCCAGCACAGATAAATTCCGTGGCAAAAACACTAATTACCAGAACCAAATGCCTGGCAGACAAGACACATATAAAGACTGAACTATGCACCCTGACTGTAGTATTGACAGCCAATGGCTTCCACAAAAACAAAATCACCAACTTGATCCACAAAAACACACCAAGACATAACAGAGACCTAGAAGATCAACAGATCTATGGAACAGCTGTCCTGCCCTACATAAGAGGGTATTGATTGATTGGTGTTTCTGGTTTCTTCTGTCTGATTTGTGGCTTTGATTGGCTGGCAACACTCTATTTCTGTGTTTGAGGCTTTCAGTGCAGCTTGGCTTCATGTGAAAGGATGGCTGCTAGTCATTAGCAAGCTAGGTTTCACCTGGGTGCCTGGTGGGGGGGTGTTTGAGTTGGAGGCATCAGAGGGAGTCTGTTTGTGCTCAGGTGTTTGTCTGTTTTGTGTTGTGGAGATCTTTCTATTTGAGAGTGCAGGTTTCCAAATGATTGACAGTCTGCTGGAATCATCTCTTCTATTCATGCTGTCAGGTCTTTTTTCAATCTCTATGGCTTCTCTGATGATTCTGTGGCTGGGGTTTTCTATAGTGGTTAAGGTTTTAGTGCCATTGAAGTTGATGTTGTGACCTGTGGTTTTCATGTGTTGGACTAATGAGGAGGTGTGTTCCAGCCAACCC
>BLBF01009560.1:0-11701 GCA_015471245.1 Laticauda colubrina | reverse complement strand
TTATTATTATTATTATTATTATTATTATTATTATTATTATTATTATTATTCTATTTTTTTCTTTTTTTTATGGTGGATTACTTAAATTGGACTAGGGTCTAGAAGAACCTGAAGATCTTTCTTTTTCCTTTTCCCCTTTTTTTTCTTTGGTTTTGGGCTTTTTACTATTGGATTTTTTATTTTTATTTTTTTGGACTATATTTGGTTACTATATTAGCTGGATTGAAAGTCAAAGAGAACCTGAAGCTTTGGAAGCATTAAAATGAGCAGGAAACCAAAATCATTTGGCATTTCTGTTTCTACCTCTGCTTCCCCACCATCTGAAGGACAACATTTAATTCAGACAATGTTGAAGCAAGATAAAGAACAAGAAAAAGTAAATTTACAGATGATTATGCAAGGAATTCAAGATATTAAGATAAAAATAGATGCTATGGATCAAAGAATAGAGAAATCTGATGAAAATATTAAACAAATGATGGGGAAGTATGAGGAGAGATTCCAAAAAATTGAGGAAGAAGGAAAACAAAGAGAGGAGAAGATTGGAAATATTGACACTAGATTAACAGTGGTAGAACAAGAAAAAAATGGGATGTTGAGGTGGGAGATGGAAAGGTCAGAATTTTATCTTAGATTCCAAAATATAGAAGAGGAAAAAGGAGAAAATTTGGCTGCGATAATGATAGAAATGCTGGCAGACTTTCTGGAAATTACAGAGGAAAAGATGATGGATGGAGTAGATGAGATATATCGAGTTTATACAAGATATGCGATGAGAAATAAACTACCAAAGGAAGTTCATATCAGATTTACCAAAAAATCCATCAAAACACAGATATTGCAAGTGGTAAGAGAGAAAACATTGAAATATAAAGGTAAAGAGATTGTGGTTTTAAAACAAATACCTAGAAGAGTGAGAGAGATGAGAAGAGAATACCGATTTCTGACCAAAATACTATTAGAAAATGAAGTGAACTATAGATGGCTGATGCCAGAACGACTAATCTTTACGTGGCAAGAACAGAGACATAGAATTGATTCGATTGAAAAAGCAGAACTTTTCTACGCAGAATTTTTTGGAAGAAGAAGAGAGGAGGTAGAGAAAGAGGTCTCATTAATTGAGTTTCAGGAGGAACAACTGGAGATTGAAAAAGAGAAAGGAGTTGTAGGTGGACAGGTAGACAGTAAAGAACAACGTGAAGTGAGAACTACGAGAGCTGTTAGACCTAAATATAAAGCATAATCATGGAAGAAAAAAAACTGATTACAATGAATATAAATGGACTTAACTCAGCTGTTAAAAGAAGAAAAACCTTTCATAAATTAGAGAAATTAAAATTTGATATAATTTGTTTACAAGAAGTTCATATTAAAAAACAACATGAGCAATTGTTAGTACAGCCAAAATTAAGGAAAATATTTACTTCTTTGATTCAATGTAAGAAAAGGGGAGTGGTTCTCTACATTAAAGAGGATATCCCAGCAAAACTGATTTACACGGATGAAGATGGAAGAGTATTAATGGTGGAAATAATGGACAATAATAAAAAAATACTCTTGATTGCAATTTATGCCCCGAATGATAAACAAGAAGAGTTTTATAAAAAACTACATATGGAAATAATTAGATTGGACTATGTTAACATAATTATGATGGGAGACTTTAATGGAATTGTGGACAATAAATTGGACTATATAACAACAACAACAAAACAAAATAGAAAGATTCTCCCTAAATCTTTTTTTAAAATGACAGATGAATTAACTTTAAAAGATATTTGGACGGAAAGAAACGTTAAAGCTAAACAATATACTTTTTACTCTAATAGACATTTATCATGGTCCAGATTAGATATGATTTGGATCTCAACAGAATTAATATCCATTATTCAAGAAACAAGTATTGAAATGAGTACTTGGGCAGACCATAGTCCAATGACAATTAAATGGAAGGGACAAAAAAAAAGATCGAGATGGACATTAAACAATACTATTTTAAAGGAGAAAGACTTTATACAATGGATGGAGAAGGAATTGGTTTTTTTCTTTAAAGAAAACAAAAAAGAAGATACTTCAATACAGAATGTTTGGGATACAATGAAGGCATATGCTAGAGGTTTGATAATAGATTATACAAGAAAAAAGAATATTAGGAAAAGACAAACCTCCAAGATCCTGGAAGATGAATATAAAAGACTTGAAAAAGAACTACAGAAAATGCCACAGAAAAAAGATATTAAATTGAAACTGGATGTAATTAAGCATAAAATGGAATTAATAGAGAAAGAAGAACTGGCACAAAAAATTAGAAATTCTAAACAGAATTATTTTGAAGACGCAAATAAACCAGGTAGATGGCTAGCATATAAACTGAGAAAGGAGAAGGAATCAAGAAAAATATTGAAACTAATAGATGATCAAGGTCAAGTTTGTTGTGGTAATAAGGAGAAAAAGGAAATTATTCGAGATTTCTATGGACAACTATATAAACAAGAGAATATTGATGAGGAAAAAATTAAACAGTATTTACAGAATGTTAAGTTACCGAAGATACCTAAAGAGACTGAAGAAATGTTAGAAAGCAATATAACAATGATGGAATTAAATGAAGCATTTAAGAGACAAAATAATGGGAAAGCACCAGGTCCAGATGGGCTTCCGGCAGAATTCTATAAAAAATTTCAAGAATCATTGAACATCCCATTGTTAGAAGTTATGAATGAAGTTATGTTAAAGAAGATGACACCCAAAACATGGTCAGGGGCTTATATTACACTTATTTTAAAAGAAGAGGCTGACCCGTTGCAAATTAAGAATTATAGACCTATTTCCTTATTGAATGCAGATTATAAAATCTTTGCTTCAATTTTAGCAGAAAGACTGAAAAAATATTTAAATAATTTTATCCATCCAGATCAAAATGGATTTCTGCCAAAGAGACAAATTAGAGACAATATGAGAGTAATTTTGGATACTTTGGAATATTATGAGGCTCATCCTGAGAAACAAATGGCTTTGATATTCCTAGATGCTCAAAAAGCATTTGACAACGTGAACTGGAGATTTATGTTATTACTATTGGAACAGATGGGTTTTGCCAGAAAATTTATTCAAGCAATAGAAACCATATATAATAAACAGACAGCAAAGGTAATGGTGGAGGGAGAGTTTACAGATCTTATTAATATAAGAAGAGGCACAAGACAAGGATGTCCCCTATCTCCTTTGTTATTCGTATTGACTTTGGAAGTGTTGAATAGAAATATTAGAGATGACAAAAGTATAAAAGGAATGAAAATTAAAAAGGAAGAATTTAAACTACAAGCTTTTGCTGACGATTTAGCTTTTATTCTGGAAGACCCGTTAGAAACCGCTCCAAAATTATTGGAAAAGGTAGAGACATATGGTGAGATGGCTGGCTTGAAAATAAATAAAGATAAAACAAAGATTTTGACAAAAAACATGTTATTGAGACAAAGAGAAGAACTGACAGATCTTTTGAAAATTCAAATTACAAACAAGGTTAAGTATCTGGGGATATATTTGACAGCAAGATGTAGCACATTAAAAGAGAATAATTATATTAAACTTAAACAACAGATAATTACAGATTTGAAGAAATGGGAAAATTTACAATTGTCATTAATAGGGAGAATTTCAACAATTAAGATGAATATTTTACCTAGAATTTTATTTCTCTTTCAAACAATACCAATTAGACTTGGAAAAGACTATTTTGAAGATTTAAATAAAACTATGTTGAAGTTTATATGGCAAGGTAAAAAAGCGAGAATAAAGTTAAAACTTTTGCAAGATGCTAGAAATAGAGGAGGTTTTGGCCTGCCTAATTGGGAATTGTATTATCAAGCTGCAAGTTTGATGTGGGTCAAAGAATGGATAACATTAAGAAAACATAGATTGTTGACATTAGAAGGACATGATTTACTGTTGGGCTGGCATGCTTTTTTATGGTACAAGGGAACTAAAACACAGGGGTATTTCAGAAGACATTATATACGGGAGTCTTTGTGGTTAAATTGGGAGAAGATAAAAAAACAATGTTATTTGAAAATTCCAGTTTGGTTATCGACTATTGAAACATTTTCCTATCCTATGATCTATAAAAAGGAACAAACAGTTAGATATGGGGAACTGTTGGATGAAAAGGGTGGACTTAAAACGATCCAAAACTTAGAGGAACAAGGTATAAGGATGAATTGGTTTTCATATGCGCAAATACACTCAAGATATCTTGAAGATTTTAAAACGGAAGGATTCTATGATAAACAGACTGATTTAGATAAGATATTGATGGGTACTGATGAGAAAGTGATTAAAAAGTTATATGCTTATTTACTGGGAATTAAGCTAGAGGAAGAACAAGTTAAAGAAACTATGATTGCATGGGGGAAGAATTTTGGATATGGAATTGATTTAGAACAATGGCAAAAATTGTGGACTCAAAATTATAAAATGACAATGTCAATAGCATATAAAGAAAACTTGTATAAGATGTTTTACAGGTGGCACCTTCCCCCGACAAGAATAGCAAGAATGTTCAAGAATAAATCTGAAAAATGTTGGAAATGTCATCAGATACCTGGCTCATACTATCATATGTGGTGGACTTGTGAGAATGCTAGAAAATATTGGACTAAAATTCACATGTGGTTGGAAAAAATGACAAAGAAACACATAGACTTGAAGCCAGAGATCTTTTTATTGGGAATTTTACCTGATATATATAATAAAGATTTGAAATATTTGATTGTAAATGTATTAACGGCGGCTAGGATTGTATTTGCTAAAAACTGGAAGAATGAGAAAATACCATTGCAGGAAGAAATTATTAAGAAAATATTGGAATGTGCTGAGATGAGTAGATTGACATTTGAAATTAGAGAACAAGAAGATAAACAATTTTATGCAATTTGGGTTTTTTTTTATCAATGGTTAGATGATAAAATACAATAATAGAGCATTAATATTATATATATGAAGAGTTTTTAGGATTGATTTGTTATGATTATACGACAAATTATAGAATAAACTGTTTGAAGTATTGTTATCTCGCAAAGCATGAATGATTAAAAGTATAGTCAGAAAAAGATTTTTTTATTTTTTTATTTTTTTTAGTAATATTAGAATATGGATTGACAATATGAGTGGTTATGCAATATAATTGTAATTGACACTATAAAATGAATGCACAAAACTGATGAACCAACCGATACACCGGAAGTATATATGAGAGTAGATGTTTTTAATGTTTTGTATGTTTGTTTGTTTGTAGAAAATTAATAAAAAATTTAAAAAAAAAAAAAAGATATTGATGGGTACTGATGAGAAAGTGATTAAAAAATTATATGGTTATTTATTGGGAATTAAGCTAGAGGAAGAACAAGTTAAAGAAACTATGATTGTTTGGGGGAAGAATTTTGGATATGGGATTGATTTAGAGCAATGGCAAAAATTGTGGTCTCAAAATTATAAAATGACAATGTCAATAGCATATAAAGAAAACTTGTATAAGATGTTTTACAGGTGGCACTTCCCCCCGACAAGAATAGCAAGAATGTTCAAGAACAAATCTGAAAAATGTTGGAAATGTCATCAGATACCTGGCTCATATTATCATATGTGGTGGACTTGTGAGGATGCCAGAAAATATTGGACTAAAATTCACATGTGGTTGGAAAAAATGACAAAGAAGCACATAGACTTGAAACCAGAGATCTTTTTATTGGGAATCTTACCTGATATATATAATAAAGACTTGAAATATTTGATTGTAAATGTATTAACGGCGGCTAGGATTGTATTTGCTAAAAATTGGAAGAATGAGAAAATACCATTGCAGGAAGAAATTATTAAGAAAATATTGGAATGTGCTGAGATGAGTAGATTAACATTTGAAATTAGAGAGCAAGAAGATAAACAATTTTATGAAATTTGGGATCTTTTTTATCAATGGTTAGATGATAAAATACAATAATAGAGCATTAGTATTATATCTGAAGGGTTTTTAGGATTGATTTGTTATGACTATATGATTTGTTATAGAATAAACTGTTTGAAGTATTGTTATCTCACAAAGCATGAATGATTAAAAGTATAGTCAGAAAAAGACTTTATTTTAATTTTTTTTTGGTAATATTAGGATATGGATTGACAATATGAGTGGTTATGTAATATAACTGTAATTGAGACTATAAAATGAATGCACAAAACTGATGAACCAACCGACACACCGGAAGTATATATGGGAGTAGATGTTTTTAATGTTTTGTATGTTATGTCTGTTTGTAGAAAATTAATAAAATTCTTTAAAAAAAAAAAAAAAAGAAATTATTTGCCTTTACCGTACCTGAGTTGAATAACAATGCACCTACCTTTCGTTACCAATGGAAGGTTTTGCCACAGGGAATGCTAAACAGTCCAACGATGTGCCAGTCATATGTTCGAATGGCTCTGGCTCCATTCAGAACCTCTCATCCTGGGTGGAAGGTTTACCACTACATGGATGATATTTTAATAGCAGCTCCCGGCCCACCAGGAACAGTTAAGGCAGCGTTACCTTGCCTTAAAGAGGTATTATTACAATTTGGACTTCATATTGCCCCAGAAAAAATTCAAAGTCAAACGCCATATGCCTACTTAGGGCATAAGGTCCTTACAACCTATGCTCATCCGGCCATTCCGGAAATCAAAATTGAGGAAAATATTTCTCTAGTAAAATTACAACAAATACTAGGAACAATTAACTGGGTTAGACCCTACCTGGGGTTAACCACAGCAGTACTCCAGCCCTTGTTCTTGGCCCTAAAGGGCTCTGCGAGACCGGATTCTGTTATAACCTTATCAGCAGAACAAAGGAAGGTGCTGACACATGTTAATGCGTCTTTAATGCAGCGTTGGGTTGATCGATGCATTCCTGATACTCCGTTTGCTTTGGCAATTTTACAAACTCCAGCCTTGCCTACTGCAGCTTTATTTCAATTACATGAAGCTCAGGTTTATATCATCGAATGGTTGCATTTGCAGAATACTCCCAGAAAAACAGTTTCTACTATGGCTATGCTTTATAGTGAGTTAATCATCAAAGGCCGAAATCGCAGTATGCATTTATATGGCATAGATCTAGTTCAGTTATTTTTACCTATCTCCCTCACTCTGTGGGAAACTTGGTATAGTCAATCCATTGAATTGCAAATTGCTCTTGAAAATTGGCCAGGGAAGATTTCTTGCCATACCCCCAGTGACCCTCGTTTCCAGTTGCTTCGAAACGTATCTGTAAATTTTAATTCAGTTATTGCTAAGCAGCCAGTTGGAGGAGTGACCGTTTATGCGGACGGTGGTAAGACCTACGGCGCTTGTGCATGGAGACAGGAAGGGGTATGGAAAACAAAAATTACCCCTCCTCAGCAATCAGCACAAAGGGCTGAATTAGCTGCTGCTATTTTGGCCTTACAGGAATTTGCACAAGAACCACTAAATCTTATTGTGGACTCTCTTTATGTTTATCAATTGATACTTAACATTGAATTTCTCCATCTGTCGATGCTAATCTTATGAGTTTGTTTCTAGCTCTGCAAAACTGTCTTCATTCTCGCACACATTCTCTACATATTGCACACATTCGCAGCCACCAGCCACTTCCCGGGGAGCTGCAGGAAGGGAATGACGTGGCTGATGCAGCGGCCTCAGCCATGTCCTGTCTCTCGCTTTCTCCTGTTACTCCATGGGACTCACATAGCTATTTTCATCAAAATGCCAAAGCTCTTTGTAAACCATTTGGTCTCACCGCTGCAGAAGCTGCAGCTATTATTCAACAATGTCCTAGTTGCAGTGCTCAATCCACTGCTCTTCCTCAAGGAGTAAATCCTCGGGGGACATCTGCTTGTCAACTATGGCAGATGGATGTCACACAACACCCTCCCTTCAAACCATGGCACCATCTGCATGTCACCGTTGATACCTATTCAGGATTTATTATGGCAACACCTCAACGAGGAGAGGCTACAAAACATGTAGTCAACCATTGCCTCCGTACCTTCACACATGTGGGGCCACCAATGGAGATAAAAACCGATAATGGCCCTGCTTACATTAGCACCGCCTTTGCGGAATTTTGTCATCTATGGTCAATTATACATAAATTTGGCATTCCCTACAATTCCACTGGTCAGGCCATTGTGGAACGAGCTCATCAGACGCTAAAACAAGCACTCCTTCACACAAAAACAAAAACGGGGGAAGTGGATGATTATGGCTTGCCTTACATACAAAACATTCTTAATATTACCTTATACACTTTAAATTTTTTAAACATGACAGGATCTCCCGCTGCTATGGCAGCCAGTAGGCATTTTGCTTCCTCCCCTTCTGCAGGTACGCCAAGACCAAAAGTTCGGTATAAGAGACTACCCGATCCAACGTGGAAAGGACCTGTCCCTCTGATAACTTGGGGCCGAGGATACGCTGCTGTTGAAGATGAGGGGACAGTTGTTTGGGTTCTTGCTCGCTGTGTGCATCCTTATCATCAGCCAAAGGGGCAAGGGGATGGATTTGGGGGAATGGAAAAGAAACACATTGATCCAGGACATGGGGAAGTTAGCAAACCTTCATAATAAAATTGATTGTTGGGTATGTGTGCACATGCCAACTCACAAAACATCAGGGCTTCCAATGGTTGCAGTACCTTTGGCCGAAGGTGACTGGTATAAGGGACAATGCTATGGTTGTTCAGGGATGTGGTCTAACAGTTGGACTAAAAGTAACATAAATACATTGCATCTTGGAAGCCGAATCCAAGAGGTGGCGGGTATCTGCTGGACTCACAATGAGACAGTAGAGAATATGACTTACTTGGGAACATATCCATTTTGTAACAAAACAATTGTTATTAGCAATGGAAGTCGGGTTTATCCGGATGACATGAAAACTAAAAATCTCACTTACTTTGTACATAATATTTCTAAATTTGATATAATATCTTTGATCAATGAAAATGGGTGTCCAATTATCCCTGCCACATGTTGTCCCATCATGATAGAAAACCAGCTGCCCAAATGTGCAAATGGGAAATACGCACCACCGCCCACTTATTTGGCTATGTTAATGGAATCTTTTGTACGATTAATCTATGCTGAACCAAATACGGTTGATCATCTCCTGGGAGCAAATCTATGGTTGCTGTGTGGACGGATGGCCTATGATTGCATGCCAGCACGATGGAAAGGAGTCTGCACCTTTGGGAAAGTGATCCCATCTCATATCATTTTAAAATCTTTGGGGACTGCTCATATCCTCAATGCGCGTTCCGCAATGGAAGTAAACTCTGTTTTGAATCATGACTACTGGACACAGATATCAAGCGGAGTTATTCCTCCTTTAGGAGTCATGATGAACTGTAGAGATTTGCATCGTTTAAACAATTGGACAGTTACTATGTTTAAAGACACCATTAAAACGCTAAAGCTGCTTGAAGAAGAACAAGGAAAAATCCTTGACTGGACGTGTGGTCTGCACTTTGGTCCTGGTTGCCAGATGGTTCATGGATTTGTCACCTAATTGTTGGAGTGATATTGCTTTTTATACTTTCTCTTTGTGTATGCTGTTGTATCCAATGTCTCCCTGGACTTTTAGGAATGTGTCGGGTGAAGCCTACGGAAGGAGAACTGTTGTTGCAGATGGCGAAAAGCTACCAAGGCATCCGCGATCATCAAAAAACTAAAACAGGGGAGATGTGGGAATAAAACTTTGACTTCAGTATTGGGTAATGATTAGTCTAAGACCTTATACATACATGTCTGCCTAAGGGTCACTGAGATAAGCAAGGAAATTAAAAACAAACACCAGAAACAATTAAGCAGCTCAGACAATTGTAAACAGTTTTGTGTGCTATATCTAATTATTGTAATCCACAATGTGTATGCTTGCTATGTACGAATTTCTCAATAAAAGGGGGCACTAGAATTTGCTCTAGACTCCCATCCCGAGTACACCAGCCTCTGTGTCTCATTCTTTCCATGGGAGTCCACCACAAGTGGTGACCCCGACGTGATCCACTGCAGGTGGATCCTCGCTTGGAATACGTAAAGTACGTACTTAACTATTGCTGGACAATAGGATTATTCAGGGAGCATGGGGGGAAAACTCTCTCAACCACAGGAACGGCATGTTAGTGAGTTGCAGAAGTTAGCAAGGACAAACAACTTTATCTTTAAACCCTCCGGGGGGGGGAGCAAATAGTTCTTTCAAAAGATAATGTGAGAGAGCTGCTGCAAGAGATCTGGCGGCAATGTCCCTGGTATCCAGAGAAAGGCTCTTTAAAGTTAGACACATGGAGGAGAATTGAAAATATCCTTCATGAAGAGCCACGGGCAACAGCTGAAATTTTGATATTTTGGAAAATTGTTATGACTGCTTTAGAGACCCAGCAACAACCTCTTTTAAAAACTTTAGTAGAACCTCTTCCTAATAAAGGAATTGTATTGTACCCTCCTTCTCCTAAACTGGAGTGTGCTTTATCATTTCCAACAGCACCTATTCCTGTGAATGATAAAATCCAATCAAAAATGGGAAAGGTTCAAGCCATGATGCATCAGGCTTTCAATGAGGGGAAGTTAGAGTCTGATGAAATTACCCAGATGAATTTGTTTCCAGTCAATAGGCAAGTGGATGCTCAAGGCAATCTGCAGACTGAATGGGTTCCGATTCCTTTAGCAATTCTTAGGGAAATTAAAAAGCAGTAAAAGATTATGGTATTCAAAGTCCTTTTACAAAGGGGCTTCTGACAAGTTTGGCTACCTCACGCATGATTCCTAGTGACTGGAAAGATTTAATGAGAATGATATTGAGCTCTACTCAGTATGTGGTCTTTGACTCAGAATACCAAAGGGAGGCTGTCACTAGGGGAAGGAATTCGGGGGGGCTGTATACACCAGATCAAATCTATGGGGCAGGCTTGTTTGAATCCACTGCAGATCAAGCTGCTAATTTGCCTGATCACGTATTTCCAGTGGTTATGGCAGCTGTCCTTGGGGCATTGTCCCGCATTCAGGATGTGGGAACCCCAGCATGGTCTTTTTCTCAAATTAAGCAAACAGCATCTGAGTCTTATAATGATTTTGTGGAAAGGCTACAATTGGCTATTATCAGACAAATCTCTAATGAGGAAGCTGCAAAAGAACTTTTGCTGAAATTGGCAGTTGAAAATGCAAACGCTGACTGCAAGCGTATCTTGCAGCCCTTGGTGGCTAGAGGTGAGGTTACTCTGGCTGATCTGTTAAAAGCATGTGCAGTGGTGGGTTCTCAGGCTTACAACATGGAGACTTTGGCTATGGCATTGCAAAAAGGGATGAAACCTACAGGGAATTGTTTTAATTGTGGAAAGCCTGGCCATTTTAAAGCCCAGTGCCGTGCCCCTGGGGGGGGAATGGCATTTAACAAAAACAAAATTAAGGACGTCCGTCCAAAATCAGTCTGTCCAAAATGCAAAAAAAGGGTTTCATTGGGCAAATCAATGTCGCTCTAATCAGAACCAAAATCCGGGAAACTAAATTTGGGGCGTGCAGCTAGCCCCGCTCCCAAGGCTGTCACAAAAGCATCGCCTGCAATTACTGGGAGTGCAGGTTTGGGTTTAAAAATGTTGAACTCAATTAATGTGACCTTTCCTAATCAAGTGTATATTGAGGAC
>BLBF01009545.1:0-10112 GCA_015471245.1 Laticauda colubrina | reverse complement strand
GGGGGCGGGGATTAATTTCACCTCATGCCTAGAAATCATGCTGGGCCTTCCTGTTGGTGGAGGTCGTATTGTTGGAGAAACATGGTAACATTCAGCAAACTGTCTTTCACATTTGATGCTACTGAAGTAAAAGGTAATATACACTAGTAACTACAATACTTTTCAGAGTATAAGATGCACCGGACTATAAGATGCACCTTGGTTTAGAGGAGAAAAATAAGAATCAGTTTTTTGCCTCTGCAGGTCCTATTTTTGCCCTCCCCAACATCCAGAAGCACTCTACAAGCCAAAAATGCATCTATTTTTGGTCTCCCAAAGCCTCAATGTATCCCATATTTGACCTCCTTGGCATCCAGAAGCATTCTGCAGACCAAAAAAGGGCAAAAACGGGAGCCATGGAGGCCTCCTAAGAGTACTTCTGAATGCTGGAGAGGGCACAAATGGCATGCGTGGAGAGGCCAAAAATGAACCTGTATTCACTGTATAAGATACACAGACATTTCCACCCACTTTTGGGGGGAGAAAAAGCATGTCTTATACTCTGAAAAATACAGTATATGTACAAAACCAATTGTCCAATTTACTTGTTAGATACATACTGAATAAAAAGAGTAATTAGTGTATTAGTAAAGCTTTGTTAATGAAATTGGTAAAAATGCCATTACCAAATTATTCCCATAGTGAGTACATGCTTGGGAGAAACCCTAATACCTTTAGTTCTTTAAGTCCCTGCATATATCTCCCCTCTACATCTTGTATCTGGTCCTTAAGATCATAGATATCCTGTAGGACATAGGAATGAACCATTGCATGAGAACAGCATAAAGATTGATTATATAATTGTATGATTTAAAAATCAGGTGATATGACGTATGTTTTACCTAACACATTACAAATTAAATTAAATTAAATTAATGAGATACCCTTGATACCTGAAGATGAAATAAATAAATTTAAGTCTGTATTTCTTATGAAATCTATGTACATTTAAAATACAAAATCTCTGAGAATACCAGTTTCAAACATAAACTGTTCACAATCTTGTTTTGAATGCAAATCTGAAAAGATACATAACAACATTTGCAAATTAAAACATTATTAATAGCAGAGTTCTAAATACTGGCAGTCCTGTTCAAAGGTGCTCCTAAAGCCCATGTAACACTGCACCAACGGATGCAAAGAGGATGTAAAACGGACAAAAAAGCTTGCCATCCGTTGGAAAACGCGATGCATCTGTTGTGTACTCACTGCGTACATCTTTCATACGCTCTATCCATCAAACATCCGTCTACTGCTATTTCATCCGCCCAAAAAGTTTTGAGCTGCACAAAACTTTTTGAGCGGATGAACTTTCCGCCACGTACGATCTACATCCGCGACACATACGGGCAACAAATGTTCTATGTCCATTGTCATCAGTTACACATCCGATGTATCCTCTCGGCATCCTCTGGGCATCCGCACAACTCACATCCGCTGCAGCTGAAAACGGAAAGAGGGAGGAAACAAAAGGTACGCGGAACATCCACATAGCGTTAGTAGCACGGACATAGAAAGGATGAAAGTGGATGCTGCTTGGATATAAAGCATTAAAACGGACAAAACTTTCGTATATGGGACATATCTCAGATATTTAGGATGTCTGGAGGATGCCTAGAGTATGTGGAAGGACACCTAGTGGAAAACCGACATTTCCTATAAAAAGGGAGAGGAAATCATCTGGATCTCACTATCAGTCCAGCAGTCCTGATGTACAGACCTCTTCAGCCTTGGTCTTGCTCTTCCACATCATCCATTGATCTCCACCATGGATCATCGCACGCTCCTTTTGGTAGCTGCGATCATTCAACACCAGAACCAAGCCCTCTTCAGACTGTTTCACCTTTTCTACGCAAAGAGAAGGAGACGTCCAAGAGGTGTCTGGGTCCAAAAATGGATCGGGAGAAGACTAGAGTTTGGACTGTATGACAAGCTGATGGTGGAGCTGAGGAATGAAGACCCTCATGCATTCCAGCACTTCATGAGGATGCCATCAGCCATGTTTGACAAAGTTGTGGAGCATCTGAGACCCAGGTTGACCAAGCTGAGCACCAACTTCCATCCCAGCCTGGACCCTGGACTGAAGGTGGCACTGACTCTGCGCCACCTGGCCTCTGGAACCACGTACAGAAACATGCAGTATGCCTGGAGGGTGCCACACAACACCATCAGCATTGTGGTCAGAGAAGTGGTGCAGGCCATCATCGAAGAATATGTGGAGGAGCTCCTCCAGTGTCCCACCACTGAAGAAGGCTGGAGGAAAGTTGCAGAGCAGTGGTATCAGAGATGGAACTTTCCCCACACCATTGGAGCCATAGATGGGAAGCATGTGGCCTGCAAAGCTCCAGCCAACTCAGGGTCCAATTATTTCAATTACAAGGGCTTCTTCAGCATCATCCTCTTTGCCATGGTTGATGCTGACTACAAGTTCATGTACATCGATACTTCAGACAACGGGTCAGCTTCAGATGCCCAGATATACAACGCCAGTGACCTCAAGGATAGGCTGGAATGCAACCTCATCATGGGTTTCCCAGATCCAGACCCCCTACCCAATGACACACAAGATGTGCCTTACTTCATCATGGGGGATGACGACTTCTCCCTCAGAACCTACCTCATGAAGCCCTACAGTTCAAGATACCTCACCCGTGAAGAGAGGATCTTCAACTACAGGCTGTCTAGGGCAAGATGGGTGGTGGAGTACGCCTTTGGCATCCTGGCCAACAGGTTCCAGGTACTACTCACCACCATGCAGCATCGCCCACAGACTGTGAGGAGCATCATGGAAGCTTGCTGCATCCTGCACAATCTCATGCGCACCCACTACCCAGTGTTGCAGAACAGACTTGTGGACCGTCAACAAGGCAATGGGGACATGGAGCCTGGGGAATGGAGGCAAGGGCAAAACCTGATAGACACTGTGGGTGTGCAAGGCCCCAACAGAGCTTCATGTGAAGGGAAGAAGCAGCGCAACCTCCTGAAACACTGGTGCAACTACCCAGCTGGAGCAGTGGAGTGGCAAGACAGGATGGGAGATGCTTAATGGATGCTTTATTCAGCCTATCTCATCACACTGATGAGATTGTGCCAAATATGTTGAGTGGCCTTACAATGAATTGGGCATTAATGAAGAGCTTTGTTTATGTTGAAATCTGTTGATCAATGAATAAATTGTTATTGATAATAAAGGGCCATATATGTGGCAGCTGGGAGGGTGGACCATACAGTCCCACTATGCTTGCACTGGAGGTTTATCTTTTCCACAACTATCCTTACCCATCCCACAACTATCCTTATCCCACAGCTATCCTTACCAATCCCACAGCTATCATTACCCATCCCACAGCTATCCATCCCACAGCTATCCTTACCCATCCCACAGCTATCCATTCCACAACTATCCTTACCCATCCCACAGCTATCCTTACCCATCCCACAGCTATCCTTACCAATCCCACAAGCATGCAAAGGCTTAACCCTTTTTTCAAAGTTTTCCCCAACACTTAATTAAGTAAAAAAAATGAACCAAGTGTGTGAAGCAAAGATAACCTTTATTAATAACAAACTGTATGACTTTATTAAAAAGCAAAATGACCCAAGTAAAGTCTTAAGCAAAGACAAAGTGAACAGGTAACAACTCAGTCTCTGGCACTCTTCTCAGTCACTCTGAGGCGTGCCCATGGTCTCAGATGTAAAGGGGCCAGGGACTGTGGAGGTGGCTGTTGCTGGAGTGGTCTGCGGCTCCATTGGGGTGCCTGGCCCCAAGAGTACAACAGGAGATGGTGTGTGCAGGAAGCTCTCAGAGAGCTGACTCAGTCCCGTGAGATTGAGAGGCCCTTCCTCAAGGACCTGGGATGTGAGACCCAAGACTGATGACAGATGTTCTGAGGAAGGGCTTGGCTGTGGGGTGGAGAAAGGAGGAGTGTAGTGGGGCTGTCTGGTCTGCAGACAGTGTAGGTCTGCAGACTGTCTGGTTTGCAGAGGAGTGTAGTGGGGCTGGGTCAGGTGAGGTGTCTGTGGCATTTGTGGCATCCGAGGAACCTGGGTCTGGACTGGGAAGGGCTGCCTCTGCTGTGGGAAGTCCTGGTAGTGGTAGGCTTGGTAGGCGAGGGGATGTTGAAATCCGTGGAAGGGCTGTGACATCGCCTGGGGTGGAGGAGCAGACCTGGAGTGGGTAGGAGCAGGTTCAGCTGGGCCTGGAGGGTGGTGCAGAAGAGCTGTGTTCCTCTCCTTCATCACCTGGTACTGGGCCTTGGGCATGTCCATGAGGGTCTGGCTCACGTACGCGATGAAGGGCTTGCGGTTAGAGGATGGTATGTCAAAGTGGACCAGCTGGGAGAGGAGATCTGTGCTGGCTTTTATTGTGTCCCTGATCTCCAAGAGGACAGTGTGGCTCTGTCCCTCCGGTCTGCCTCTCTGCCTGCTTTCTCTGGAGGTGGAGCTGGGGGTGGGGGTGGGTTGGTCTCTGGTGGCTGCTTCTTCTTGCTCCATCTGAGACAGGGGATCCTCCACATCCTCCGGCACGGGGAGTGCAGCTGTCAGGGGGGTCTCTGTCATGGAGCCCTCCAAAGACACCTGCCTGGACAAGGTAGCTGTCTCCTGCCTGGAACAGGACTGGCTCTCTGTGGGCTGTCTGAGGGAGAGGGTTGACAGAGGGGCTGCTCCTCGGTGGCGGATCTCACCCTCTAGGAAGCTGCACCTGGCCATGACATAGGTCTCCTGGTCAGTGAGCTTGACAGCGGCCTGCCCAGATTTCTTCAGATGCAGCTTGCAGGTGTGCATGTGCTTCCACCACCAAAGGAGTACATCTGAAGTGTAGCCCAGGCTCTCCGCCTTCTCTCTCCACGCTGCCTGCTTCCTCTTGGTGTCTTGATAGAGTCTGTGGCCCTTTCTCCACAGGTACTCGTTCTCCCTCAGCCATTCCAGCACCTCCTCCTCATGGTCTTCTGAAATGGAGTACTGTTTCCTCTCCCCCTTCTCCTTGCCTTGCCTCTTCCTCCCTCTGGCAGGGACTTCAACGCCTTCAGCAGCAGGGCTTTGAGGGCCTTGGGGCTGGTCCATCACAGCAGCAGCAGCAGGAGAAGCAGCAGCAGCACCAGTAGCACCAGCAGGAGAAGCACCAGCAGCACCAGCAGCAGCACCAGCAGCTTCAGAGTCAGCGCCAGGGGGTGGGATGGTGGTTCTGTCCTTCTTGCCAGGGCTGGCAGGAGTAGGCACAGGCTTCCTCTTCTTCCCCATGGTGTTCTTTCAAGATGTCTCTGGCAGCAGGTCTTTCCTCTGAATGCTGACCTGCTTGCGAGCTGCATCCTTTTATATCCGCGGAGCTTACACAATTCATCCTCCCTGCATGCGCAATGAACGCTTTGCATCCACTACACATCCGCTATGCATCCTATAGGCATCTGTGATGCATCCGCATCATCCGCTACCCATCCGCTCCTTCCGCTACGCGTCCGCTTCACTGTTCTCTTCCGGAAGCCCTGCGGATGTGTCATCCGCTTCCATCCGCTTTCATCCGCTAGGCTTCATACGAACATCCGCTTTACATCCCCGCTACATCCTCCCCACTTCTGTTCCTTTCCATTGTTGTCCGCTCTGTGTATGCAAATTTGGGGCACTTTTGGGAGCGGATAACAACGGATGGAAAATTTGCTCGTCTGCTGTGTTCTTTTTGCATACGTTTTGCTTCTGTCAGCCAATGTGACCTAGCCTTAACCTAAAACAGAAGACTACAAATCAGATTCAAAGTTCTGATGCGTGGGCCTCCTCTGCAGTGTCATAACTGTACTTCAATTGCTCAGCAACAGAGCCTCTTTTATGACCATTTAAAGCATCCCATAGTCTATCCCCTCATTTTTTTCTCACTTTTGCCAAAAACTGCACTTATTTCTAGTTTTTGGTACAATTTAGCCCATCAGGAACTACTGCTTCACTTAACTATGACATTTACTTCATGATTCCTGAAAAAAGATTATAAAATCAGGTTGGTCCATTGGTAGGATAAAAAAGTTTCAATCACCATTTCTGTGGACGTGCTTGGTGGGCATGACTGCAGGGGTGAGATTGTGTGACTTGCACAATCATGAGCATGCCAAATGTGCGCTTTGCACATGCGTTAAAACATTAAAAACTAAGCTACTAAGCCTCTCAGCTGTTTAGCACAGCAATCCACTCTGCCGCGCCAAACAGCTGAGAGGTTTAAAAGGTCCTAGGAACAGGATGAGCAGGTGGGCCCAACTGCAGAACATTGGAGAGACTCAGAGCAAACAGGTTCTCTGCCAGCTGATCTTTGGCACTACTGGTATGTCAGAATCGGGCCAAACTGGTAGAATACCACCACTGGGTTGATCATATAACCAACCCATTTTAAAACCATTGTGACATATGACTGTCAAGAGCTATAGAATTTCAGAACAATGCTAAACTATGTTACACTTTTAGTAAAGTTCTGCTTTCTTCTTATAGTAAGATTAATAGACCAGTTCATACAAGAAAAAAACTAGAGTGAATCTATCTGATTAAGAAACAATTATTTACAAAATACAGTCCACTGATTTTAAAATTTGGAAAAAGTAAATACATTTATATAGTCACAAGAATAACTAGAAGCAAAGAAATCTATGTTATATAGCTTTCACTGTTCAGTATAATTATATATTATTATTTCAATATTTATAGAATCCCATGGCATAGATAAACATAAATAAATCATTTTTAAAAGTGATAAGGTATTCCCTCATTTAAGTTTATGATAAATAAATATAGTTACATTACATTCAAACTATTTCATGTTAATTAATTATTCGGCTTTAAAATATATTTCTAAACACATTTAACCAATGTCACTGGTTTTACTGAGATTTGTTGACTTTTAACCATTTAGAATACAGTTGAAAAAAGTTATGGTGATGAATCTTGATTCGATGAATTTTTCAACCTAATACAGTTTCCCAATCCGTATTCTCAAAGTAATGTTGATCTGCATCATTCTCCAATAATGTAACTTTAATACATAAATTCCATTAGAATTCTATTTATTCTATCCAGGAAATAAATGTTTCAAATCTAATCCTCAAAATTAAACTTTCTCTTTCCTTTCTTCCTCCTTCCTTCCTTCCATATTGCAAATATACAATTATCCTTCTTAACTAGTCTATGACTGTAATAACAATTTGATTTATACAAATATATAAGAATTTTCTTCTACTGTTAATCAATAAAATTTTCTCACCCGCAATTCACTTAACGAGGTATCAGGATCAACTAGGCTGCTTGTATCTCCGCTTCCTCGTCTAGAAGAATTTTCACTTAAAGGAGTTGCTGAATTGTGAGATGCTGGCTAAAGAGGACAATTGTTTTAAATTTCCTTTATATTTTAATAGTTTTCTTTGCTAAATATCAATCCAAGAAGAATATTTTAATTTGGAAAAAATTTCTTATATAGACTATTGTAACGTCAAATGAATTTACTGAATTGCATCAGGAAATATTAAACATGTCTTCTCCATTCAATCTACGTAATGATTTATTATATTTTCAGATTTCATTCCACAATTTACTATGCAAATTATTCAGCAAGGATTCTTCATACATTACATTAGCCCAGATAAGGCAACTGAGTATTAAAAGTGATTATTTCAATAACTTATCTGGTGGTTCTGAAAACTAATTCTAGTCCATTAGACCTCTAAGCAGAAATTCTATTTGGGTATTTGCATACAAATTATCCAATTGGGAACAGCTTTTGCAAAGTTTGAAGCCACTTTGGCGCTTCTAAAACAGGTGTTTATTTTATGCTAATTAATTTTGCAAAATTTTGCGCAGGTTTAGTTGCATACATCATAACCCAAATTATTCTACTTGTAAAGATGTAAAGAAATAATGAAGACAACTGCTGATACACAGGAAGACAGATCTTTTCTGCATTCTGAGGACCTGAAGGATATATTTTGAGTGGCATTGTAACTGTACTTATAATTTGAAAACCAATCTGTTCAATAACTCACCCTTGTGTATACATCAGAATATGGTTTGTCAGTCTTCTCTTCAAGCTGAAAAATATTTTAAAAATTAAATGTTTTAAATTAATTTCAACTATAAGCTGAAAAGATTAGTTGTTGCATAATTGATTTCCCTCTTTTTTCTTTTTTTTTTTGAAAGAATTTTATTAATTTTTAACAAACAAACATATACAAACAAAACACAAAACATAAAGAACATAAAATATCTTTTTGGACGGCAGTTTGATCCCGAGTTACATCTTTTTGTACAGACATAAATTCAAGTTCATGCTTACTTTTATAAAGCATTCCATTTCTTATTTACTATTTTACATTTTCTATATAGCTTCTTCCCTCTTTTCACTCTCTTAATTCTATTATATTTATTTCATCTCAATTTAAATCATTATACTTATATCCTTTGTCTGTCCTGTTTCAGCTGTCTATTATCTTTTCTCATTAACACAAAATTTCTTCTGTAATGACTGATTGGAGTATAATGCCCTGTCATACTTATCCTTCCCCTAGTTTTAAAGCTTAACATAACACATAATTTTCATTCGGATTCTGCGTAGTACATTCTAAAGATAGACTCAATATTTTAAAACAAGAAAAAAAATTTTTTTTAAATATATAATATAATTAAAACAACAATCCATAGCAATTGAAATTATATCATTAAAATTAATATTCATTTAAGTCTTAAACATTTTACACAATCCTTTCTAAATAAATATCATGCTTCTATGGGAACATTTATAGATTTTGCTTAGTTACTTCCCCCTATTTCACTTATGTTTTAAAATATTATACAATGACAATGTTCCCATTTTTCTTTAATTCAATTCTCTCATATTTGATTTCATTTATTTTATTTAAAAAAAAATTTCGTTAAGTTACATTAAATATTTTGTCCCATTTTATAATCATATATTATTCCAATTTTCTAACATTATTTCAAATACAGATACAACAACACAGTCTTATGTACCTTTGCAGAATCTCTTTTTCAGTTATATGTTTACCCATTATCTCTAAATAAATTCTGTTTCTTTACATCTTGTTTCAAACCTTTGTAGCTTCTCTTCCCTTCTTTCCTCCCTTGCTTCTCCACTCTACCCTTTTTACCCCCTTGTCTCTTAATCTCCACCCTCTTGTGTATTCCTCTTTTCTGTTGCTTTGTGATGTTGTGTCCACTTTTCACCTTGTTTTTCCCTTTTTTGGTTGTTTTTTTAAGTCTTAAATTCTCCATTCTCTTTCTCCCCTTTCCCCTTTCTTCCCCAAATAAAGTTGCTTGTTCATTAAGGATGGTTTCTTCTTCATCCCAATCTTCTTGTTCTTGTAGTTTCTCATATGTAGAAATTGCCATTTCTAAAAAATGAAAAACAGAGCCAAAAGAATCCTTCCCTTCTTGTTTCTCTTGTTTATATTTTATAAATTCCATTTTCAGTTCATCGATAAGTAATGCCATTGTAAAAAAAAAAAATTTTTTTTTCGACCTAAATGATTTTAATCATTCAAATAAGAATTTCCAAAAGTCCCAAAGTCACCAAACAATCCAAATACACACAGTCTATTTCATTTAACACTTTCTTCTTTTTTTCACTTTTTTTTTTCATTTTAATGCTTCAAAAAACTTCAAATTCTTTTTGACCTTCAATCCATCTGATAGAGTAGCCAATTATGATCCAAAATGGAAAAATCCAATAGTAAAAAGGCCCAAAACCAAAGAAGAAAAAGGATAAAATAAAAAGCAAAAATAAAAATATTACTAGAATTGAAATATAAAAAAAGGCTGGCGAGTAGAGATTTCACAAATATATATATATATATATATATGGACTGCACACTGCACTTTAATTATTTATCCAAGGCTCTTATTATGACTCTCTTTTCCAGCAGCTTCAAAGCCAAGCCTCAAGTGTTGGAATATTGATAAGAGTCCAGGAAAACACCTGTAATAATACTTTTCTGTGCTCTCCCCTCCATCTTATCACATTAAAATGTCCTTGAGAAGGAGTGTTTGTTAAGCCTGGGTTCCCCAACCAGGGTTAGGTAGACAAGCTAAAC
>BLBF01009528.1:0-23115 GCA_015471245.1 Laticauda colubrina | reverse complement strand
ATATATATATGTGTGTGTGTGTGTGTGTGTGTGTGTGTGTGTGTGTGTGTGTAAGTTGTAGCAACGTTTCAGCAGAACCTCATCTGCCATCATCAGGCTTCTATATTGAGTTCGCATGTTCGCACAACTCCAATGACGTGGGATAATACCCGAAGTAAGCTGAACAGCACACATGTAAGTACCCAAGAAAACTTAAATAAACATACATATCTATGTCTGTCTATCTATCTATCTATCTATCTATCTATCTATCTATCTATCTATCTATTTGTTTTTTTAAGTTTTTGTGGGTACTTACATGTATACTGTTCAGTTGTTCAAAATTGACAGACCTACTCCAAGACTCCACATACAAACCTATAAACACAGACCCAACCACATATCTGGAAAAATTAACCAAGAAGAAAATTATAACCAACCACATAAGCAAAGAAATCCAACAGACAATCATCCCAAGAGAAAAATCTTCCAGATGCCCCAAACTATATGGCCTCCCAAAAATACACAGAGAAGGCATACCTCTCAAACCCATAGTCAGCTCCAAAGGAGCACCACTACAAAACCTAGCCAAACACTTAGCAAAACAACTACAGCCCCATGCTGAAACCGCAGCTTCATATGTACAAAACCCATACCACTTCTGAGAAATGATCAAAGATCTACACGTGGAACAAGAAGATCTGCTTGTAAGTTTCGATGTGGTGTCACTATTCACTCAAGTCCCGATGAAAGAAACTCTTGAAATCAACAAAAATAAATACCAACCAGCTAAACACCTCATGGAACTAACAGAACACTGCTTTACCAACACATATTTCATATACAAAGGACAAAGATACAAGCAAATTGAAAGAGCCCCTATGGGATCACCACTGTCACCCGTCATTGCAAACCTGTTCATGGAAGAATTCGAATCCAGAGCCCTGGCTAATGCCACCCACAAACCTAAACTATGGCTAAGATACATCGATGACACATTTGTGATTTTGTCCCATGGAAAAGAAAACCAAAACAATTTCCTAACACACCTAAACAACACACACCCCAAAATCAAGTTCACCATGGAAACGGAAATAAACAAACAACTACCATTCCTAGATGTACTAATCTACAAAAGAACAGATGGCACACTGGGACACACCGTATACCAGAAGAAAACACACACCAGCCGCTACCTCAACGCCCAATCCCACCACCACCCAGCACAGATAAACTCCGTGGCCAAAACACTAATCACCACAACCAAATGCCTGGCAGACAAGACACATATAAAGACTGAACTATGCACCCTGACTAAAGTACTGACAGCCAATGGCTTCCACAAAAACAAAATCACCAGCTTGATCCACAAAAACACACTAAGACATAATAGAGACCTAGAAGATCAAAAGACCTATGGAACAGCTGTCCTTCCCTACATAAGAGGTACTACAGACAAAATCAGAAAGATACTACACAGGCATCACATCAAGACTGCCTTCAAAACAGACAAAAAAATAGCAGCCATCCTTAGAAACCCCAAAGATAAAGTTGACCTGGAAAACCAAGGCATATATGAAGTTCCCTGTACATCATGCCCGGCCACATACATTGGACAGACTAATAGAAGAATAAGTACCCGCCTGGATGAACACAAAAATGCAGTAAAAAAGCTGGAACACACCTCCTCACTAGTCCAACACATGAAAGCCACAGGTCACAACATCAACTTCAATGGCACTAAAACCCTAGCCACTGTAGAAAACCCCAACCACAGAATCATCAGAGAAGCCATAGAGATTGAAAAAAGACCTGAAAGCATGAATAGAAGAGATGATTCCAGCAGACTGTCAATCATTTGGAAGCCTGCACTCTCAAATAGAAAAATCTCCACACCACAAGCCAGGCAAACACCTGAGCACAAACAGACTCCCTCTGATACCTCCAGCTCAAACACACCCCAACCAGGCACCCAGATGAAACCTAGCTTCCTAATAGATGATAGCCGTCCTTTTACTCAAAGCCAAGCTGCACTGAAAGCCTCCAACACAGGAACAGAGTGTTGCCAGCCAATCAAAGCCACAAAAGACAGAAGAAACCAGAAATACCAATCAAACAAACTCCAAGACCAATAAACACAGACCAAGACTCCCAACCAATCAGGATGAAGAAAAAACCATCCTGGGACAACAGTAGACTAGCTCAAATTTAAAACTAACGGCTGTGATAGCCTGATCCACAGACGAACTCAATACAGAAGTCTGATGATGGCAGGTGAGATTCTGCCAAAACATTGCTACACCTTTAAAAGCACAACTACAATAACGTGGGATAATACCCGAAGGAAGCTGAACATATTATTTATATGTCTACATATAACATTCTTTTAATCAGAACAAATTTGTCATAAAGAACAATTCCCTACTAAGCAGTAATTATTACAAATATCTGTTCAACATAACAAACTTTTGAATTTGATGGATTTTTCAAAATCCAAAAATTAAACAATCAGGGATATTATCATCATATTCTTCCTGAATATTCTGAAAGAGAATATTCTTTCAATGCAGGTAGACTTCGACTTGCAACAATTTGTTTCGTGGCGAATAAAGATGACAGTTTGTTTAGTGACCTTTCAAAGTAACAATCGCATTAGAAAAAGTGACTTATGACCATTTTTCACACTTGTGACCATGGTCACATGATCAAAATTCAGGTCCTTGGCAACTGTTTCATATTTATGTCAGTTGCGGTGTCCTGGGATCGTGTGATCAGCTTATGTGACCTTCTGACAAGCAAAGTCAATGGGTTAGCCAGATTCATTTACCAACTGTGTTGCTAACTTAGCAACTGCGATAATTCACTTTACAACTGGGGCAAAAAGGTCAGAAAATGGGACAAAACTCACTTAACAAATGATTCACTTAGCAACAGAAATTTTGGGCTCAATTGTGGATGTAACTTGAGGACTACCTATAATTCTTTTTAGATAGATCAAGCTTTAAAATTATCAGGCATTTCTCTTCAAACGTTTCCTTTATTTCATCACCCAGAGTTGCATACTATGCCATATGAGATGGCTGCAATTTCTCTCATTGAAATGTGTGACGTGGAGGTGACACTATTTTCCTTGTTAGGGCATCAAGCATTGCTCTGCCAACTTGCCACTAGCATAGTTGGTAACTAATTACAGGTTTTGTTGATTTGCATTGTGAAAAAGTAGTGTCATCTAAAATTGGAATCCCCCTATTTATAGAAATTGTGAGTATATCCAAAGGACTGTTTAAAAGGAAATAAATAAGTCCTTTCCTTGAATGGTGGAATAAAGAAGTAAATTTATATCTTATAATTTTTCCCCTCATTATTTTTTACTACATTTCCTTCAGTGTTCTTTAGCATTATTTCAGCAATTCATGTCTTTTTTCATGTTCAAACTTATTTTTCTTTTTATATCTGGGTAAGAATTTTTCATCAAACTCTTTCATAAATATGCACTGAGTTAGTTTCATCAACTGTAAGTAACTGATTTTCTCTGTGTCTTAGGAAATCATTTGCCAGTTGGAAACAAGTGAAATTGACACTTTTCTAACCCCTTGGAACTCTGAAAGACTTTTTTTTTGTCTGATTTTAAATTGTCATGCTTCCCAAGCAGGTTTTTTCCCCCCACCAATTTTTACATACTATCACTTTATTTTGTTGATTGCACTCTTAAAATAGATTTTTGTCTTTCAGTCAACCCAGCAAAGAACCTGAATCTCCAGCTTAACATAAAGAAGCAATTTAAAGTAAGTTTGATAAATTGCTTTCTTAACTACAAGATGGAAACCTGGGAATGCTTCTCACATCAGATATTTCTTTTTTTATTAGACATGACTGTAATGCTTGAGCCAAAAGTTGGACTTTATTGGTCTTTCTCTTCAATATTTGAAAGTATCATTCCCATTGCTGATTATCTAATTTCCTCACAGCTAAGGTCAAAGACAAAAAAAAACCTCATTGTTGGTAAGGAAGGCCAAGAAATTTAAAGCAAGCCAGTTGATGATGCTGACTACAAAGATACTCTGACCATTTTAAACACTGCAGTGAAAATCTTGGCTGAAGACACCCATACGATCCACATGCTATAAGATCAAATTTTCAGAATTCCCCATATCAAACAAGGGGCTGTTCATTAGAACATAAATGCAGAAAGGGGAGTGCATAAAAATATAGCAATGAGTTCAACTGTTTGAGGATTAAGAAATAAGGACTCCTGCCTTGGGCAGAGGATTGGAGTAGATGGCCTCCAAGGTCTCTATGATTTGGTGATTCCATCTTATAACACAACCTTTACTGGGAAAAAAATACATATAAATTACATTTCTGACTCTTGGAAGTTACACACAGGGGTGGGATTCTACCAGTTCGCACCTATTCGCTAAAACTGGTTGTTAACATTTTTTAGCAGTTCAGAGAACCAGTTGTTAGAAGAAATTACTGGCCTAATCCTGTAAAGAAGGTAGAAGGAAACATTCTGGTGTTGCTTACAGAAACTGCCTCTCCGTTAATCCTTATTATATTCTTGGCAGGACTAGACTTCCTGTCTCAGGAACGTCTCTGGAGTTATTTTTCCCTTCTTTGATGGTACTTTGCTTGTGTGGAATGACCATTCCAAGTTACAATGGCACTGAAAAAAGTGACTTATGATTATTTTTCACACTTATGACTGTTGCAGCATCCCCAAAGTCATGAAAGGCCAGGCAAGGAGATGCATGCCTCGATGTGAGTGACATTGAGTTGGCCACATCCAGCCAATAACATGGCCACCAAGCTATGTCCACCCAGTCACATGACCACCAAGCCACGCCCACCACCTAAGCAATGCCCACAGAACCTGTAGTTAAAAATTTTGAATCCCACCCCTGGTAATACAGTATCTGAAAGTCCGTGAGAGTTAGAAATTTCAGGCTATAAACCTATAGATTGGAAGATAAGCATAATCAACTGGAGGTAAAAGATTTAGAACAAGGAGATTGAACTTACGTATTTGAGACTCTTTTCTCTGTGCTGCCAAAAAGAATTATTAGGCAAATTCTTATTGGCCAATAAATTCTTTTCCTGGAAAATCCCATTAGTCCTACCATGGTCAACATTGGCATTGAAAAGAACTGTCAAACCATGTTCATCCAATCTCTTAGCTCTGATAGCTCAAGGCTTCTGTTCATTCTTGCATTTGAATAGCCATATGTTGATTATATCTTTATACACTTTCTCCAGAGGGCCAGGGATCCTTCCCTTAGTACATAATACTTGTAAGGGTGTGAAAGATAATTTTCATTTAAAAAAAAACTTTGGTAATAGTTAACATGTTACAAAGCAAAGCAGTACTGTGTAGACTTTTTATTTGAAAAAATGCCTATGGATCCCAGCTAGGCTTCATTAGTCTGGCATTTTTTAAAAGAGAATGATTAATGAGGTTGATATCAAGCATGCTCTTGCTGTTTTCATTCCTTTAACAGTTAAGGCTAGAATATATTAAAAGACAAAGAAAGAAATATGTTACATCTATTACATCAATGTGGAGCCAACTTTATGCAAGAAATTGAACATGTATTATCAGTTCAAGAATAAAATAGGTATGTAAACATTTTTTTTTTTTGCTACATTCTGTGTTAAATAAATCCACAATTCTTCATATAATGATAAATTCTAAATGTGTGGCATACAATTCAAAGTCATATTTGTATGTATGGCTGGGGAATTCTGGGAGTTAATGCATCTTAAAGTTGCCAAGATTGAGAAACACTGTTATAGAGTAACATATTCAATTTTGTTGAGGAATATGTATTTGGTATTTTTTTTTAGTATTCATTTGATTTGTCAGTTGCTTATAAGATACAGGTTTAAGAATAAACATAGTTTTGAATACATGAGATACTTATAAGAAAAATAAAAATAAACAATAGGACAGGGATGGTAGGCACGATTGGTGCACTGATGCATGCCTTATGCTTTCTTCTCTACAGTCAGCTATCTATGTCCTCTCTTTCAGGATATTTCATACCATTCTTTCTCCCCTTTTCTTCCAAATATCAATCCTCAGGAACCTCATATTGGTGTGTATATGTAAGTATTTCTTTCTTTGATTGATTTTTCTTCATAAGGGTTAATTCAAAACCAAGATAGATTCAAGAGATGATTTGGGTAAACAGCCAACTGCAAGGCCCTCCATTGATAAAAGAGAATATTTGTAGGTCCATTTGAACTGTGGAGCCCTTGATGCTCTCTGATCTTGCAAACATTTACAAACTTTTCTTGCAGATATTACCAAACTAGGTAATACCATCAGTGCTGAAAGTCTTGTCGGTTCACAGGAAAGTTATTAAGAAAATAAAATCTTCATCCAAAGACGTTTCAGAGGGTATATATACAATAATTCTGTGGCTGAAATTCCTGTAATCTCATCTCTGTTAGTTCAATGTGTTTTGTAAACAAAGGCTCTTGTTACTATTTCTGCTTAGAAGAGTTACTTTCACTTTGAGGCAATTGCATTTCTGATTTTACACTTGATTTTATAAATTCCCTTTCTTCACTGCAGATAGACCACTTTGGCAACATAAGATTTTATGCTCTGAAAATGAATTGGTTTTTAAAATGTATGTATTTACTTGTTTGCTTGATTGTTTGTATTGCCTCTGCACTATGAATGGTTGCACTAGAGATTATCAGAGTGCAGTCTCAAAGTTTACATCAAAGAAAGAGAAGTGGAAGAAAGTGGAGGTAAAGAAAATTGAATAATAATGTGGGTAATATATGTTTCAGTTATAAACAAAATAGTGTTCAGAAACCAAAGATTTGTGCCAAGGCTACAAGAAGAAAACAGATTTTGAGAAGGGATTCCAATAAAACAACACAGTTGGTATCATCTAGTTCTTCTGGAAGACACCACCGAACTTTTTAGGATGATGCAAGTGCTTAAGAGCTATTATCAGGCTCTTAATATATTACATTTTGATTGTAAAAATAATTAGTACTATGTTCGATCTGGTTTATAGTTCTGTTGATTATTTTTATGTGCCTTCAGATTTTCTCAATGGACGCCTCTTTCTAAGCCTAAAGACTACCCACGTGTCTCTGCATGTTGATTACACTGTAGTGCAGTTACTCTAGATGCTTTTCCCTAATGAATTCATGGGAGACAAGATAGAACTCAAGCACCAAGAAACTAAGAAAATAGGTCAGAAAAGGAACTTCAGAATAGCCGCTGGTAGTACTGTCCTAGAACAGACCACTGTAATATAGTTCTCTTGACTCCCACATTTATCTAGTCTATTGTCAGGCAGTTGGCACAGCACTCAGCAGTAATTAGTTGATGCATTCAGAAATGTGTTATAGTTAAAAATGGAAATATGTTTACCTAGTTTTATCATCATTTCAGAGTTACACAGAGCTGGTTTTAGGACACATATTCAACGTGTAGGGAAGTGGGAAGGGAATTCAGAAAAATCACTACTAAATAGCATCAGAATGCATATTTAACATCTCATAGCAGAGAGAATATACAGATGGATGCCATGTCAGGGAACAGAATTTTATATGACTTCTACATCAGTCATGTGTTGTTTCTGATGGTCAATGTCACTGTTAAATACATACATCTACATTATATTGTAGCAGAAGATTTTCTCTTTCTTATGATAAGTTTAGATGAATCAAAATGTGGTCCTTTTAGTCCCAGTATAATAATGATCCAGGTGCTGCTCTGTTGTAGCACTAGCCAGGTGATCCACAATGATACTAAGATCAGTGGTAGTAAAATCTATGAGACACCCAAGAGAAATAAAGGAATTTCATTTCCTAAGTAAATTATCCATCAGAATGAACAAAGCTATTTATTTTTAACCCATGGGGTATAGCAGTTAAGGTGTTAGATTGGGGCTGGAGAGCCCCGGTTCAAGCCCACTGTCAGGCACACAAGCTCTCTGGATGGCTCTGGTCCAATTCCATTCTTTTAGCTCTAACTTCTTCATAGGAATGTTGTGTTAGAAAAATAGTTAGGTTTGCCATTTTGAGCTCCTGGAGGAAAAGCAAGATACAAATCGAATTAATAAGCCAAGTGGATATCAGATTCAAGTGTTCAATATCATCTAAGGACAACAGGAGTTGATAAGCCATACATAATATCTTATTGAAGAACTGTGTATGAGATACCCCAAGGCAATACTTTGATTCAAATTATCCACATTTGTGGATTATTATTATTTTTTAAGTCAGACTGTAACCACTTTCTTGTAATTGCTAAAGAAACTATAGTCTTCCTAGGGGAGGACTTTATTACCACTGGAATCAGATGGCAATCCCAGTCATTCTCTTACAGTTAATTGTTTTTCTTTCTATTTAAATTGATTGTTTTACATTGGGTTGTTTGCCACTTGGGAAGCTATTGAATCTGACAGTAGAATAAAACATACGGGATGGGGTGGATTTTCCAGCTGCAGCCTGTTTTGCCATGGCTATTAAAGAGAATGTCCCATAAGGAGCAAGTCCGAGAATAGCAGCAAAGGAGAAAAGGAACTTAACATGAGATTACATGTTTAGTTATAAAAATGTTATGACCTTTCCCATTTTTTAAATGTTTGTCATAATTATTGTCTAGTCCTAATACTTTTGAATGTTTCTATCTTCCTTTCCCATTTTCCCTACTTGATTCTTTGGAGACAATGCCTAGTATAATTTTCAGGGCTACATAAATAAAACACCAGAGATTTGCTTTATTGGAAAAGCTTTTGCCCAAAGACTCATGCATCCAATATTTTTTTAAAAAATAAAAAGATGTAAAATGTCCCGTGATTTATTTTAAGAGGAAATACTATAGATGTGCTTTAAATAAATAAATAAGTATACATTAAGATTCGGTATTGAAGATTGATGGTCTTTTGTTGGAGCTTTTTATTGAAATAAAGCCACTTCTTTTAAAAAATTAATATGCCCTGCCAGGATAGCAAGCTATATTCTCTGCTCTCATTATTAGTTCTGTCGTGCTCAGCTTGAGATGAAACAACATCAAATAGAAATACAAGATTTTTTTTCTATTTTTCTTTTCCAGAATGTCATGACACCTGCCTTTTTTATTTCTTCTATCCTGAAAGTCATTATATGGGATTAATCTATGCACAACTATAACTGCCACCTTTTAGTCTTATTGCTTAATTACTGTAAGGTTGTCTGCTTTTTCTTGTTTTACTTTCCCTTTTAGTCTGACTGCATGTATAATTTATCTTAATTTAGAACTGAAAGCTCTCAAAGATATAACAGATTCCATAAAGAAGCTAATTTTGAATGTCAAACATAGAGCTACCTGCAGGGCTTTCTGTTGAGAGCAGGGCATTCTCTAAAGAAATTGGTACTTTTTGAAGAGACTATAGCAAGCTGCTCTTTAATGAATCAGAGGAGACATCCTCAGAGATGTCAAAATAAACTGGACATAATGAAGAAAGAAAACAAGAAGATGCCAGCTGGAGAATGGTGGACACAGTGGGATTTCCATTGGCTGAAAGTCTTTGCATGACACATTGAAACTTCACTTCAAAAATGTACTCAGGGAGGATTCAATATGGATCTGACTGCGTGAAATGCTGATTTTTTTTAAAAAAAGAGAGAGAGAGAAGAATTCTCTCGGTGTTCAATGTTTGTTGTTGTTAACTCCCCAGATAATGCCAGATGCAACAACAAAAAACCCCACTTCCCATGCTGTGCCTATCGATTTTGGGAACCATAAATTTGGTGGGGTTATCCATTGACCTTATTGTTTGCAAAGCTTTCAGGTATAAACATATTTCACACACAGAAACACAAATGTACAATTTTTCTAGAAAAGTGCTGCGTGCAAAAATAGAAAAGGGCATGCATGCAAAAATAAGCTTTTAATATGGTCATGAACTTCTGGAAAACCAATGATTCTTTCAGAATAGTAACTAGAAATAGACTTAAAACTCTGGCTCATTGATTTGTTTCTAAAAGCCTTGTTTCTATGTCCATGGATAAAAATCTGGCTGTTTCCACTGCAATCTTGGGATTTTTTATCTACAAGTAACATTTTTACATACTCACTTACTTACCATACTCTTCCTGGTTTAGATTTTAAAATAGGCCAAGTAACTTCCTGCAGGAGATTGTTATAAAATTCACAATATAATACGATATGATCCACTGTTTCAGGATCAATGCCATTACAGGGGCAAAATCTTTGAGAGAGAGGATTAAAAAAAAATAATACTGTATTTCCCATGTATTTAATCAGGCTTTTGAAAAGGCTATTATTTATCTTCTAAACTATAAAGTACTCAAATACTCAGGAAGTTGAAAAATATGTGTATAATTAATTCCAAATGTTGCAAATGAACATGATACTTTGACTTTGGCCATTTATTTCTGTACTTAATTGTTCAATACTCTTTGTCTGTTATAATGAGTTGTGGGTATCATTTTTCCGGAGAACCAATAACCAGGGTCAATGCCAATCTGATTAAGATAAAAAGCTGTATTTTTAAAAAACAAACAAAAAACAAGATATTATGATAGATTTCTTTTCAGGTATAGAATCCTTAAGATCAAATATACTGTGAAGTGGAGTTGTAAGTCTATTATGCAGTATATATTAAATATTTAATTTGTTAAACTGTCTTATCCAATAACAAGTTTATATTATGTTTGTAACTTGTTTTGGGGTACTCTGACTGTATAATAGAATTGATTGATAGTAACTAGAAATGAGTGGCAATGCTGTTTCCCACATCTGACCTGTTTTTATTCCAATTTTTCTCGTTATTAAGAAACCTGTGAATTGAGATATGTTCTAATTGAATTGAAGTTTTAACCCTCTGTGCTGACCAAACTCAGAACAATACAAGTGTTTGCTAAGTTACATCTGCCCATTTTGTAAATATCAAAATGAATAAGACAATTTGGATATATAACATCAAAGGGACATTTTGAAAGCAATTCACTCAAAACTTTACTCCTGAAGCCATAACTCTTAGGTTTTTCTTTTTTCCTTTTTTCTTTTATCTTTTGGGGGGGTGTCCCATTTGTGAGAAATTGTGGAGTTTGATTAATGCTCATATATATCAAACAAAATGAAATAAAATTCTTACCCATTGTTGCCGATAATAACCCTGACTAATTTCCATTATATCCCTCTTTTCTTGAATTATGCATTATTGTTGCTTTAGTGGGCCATGACAGCTCAGCTTTCTCGGGGCATATCATGAAGGCCTGTTCTTTGACATCTCGAATGCACAAACATCAATCATTCTACATCACTGCCAGAGACAAGTTTGTGATTAATGTGGGTTATGCTGTCTGCAGGGTTGGGTTATTTTTCCAGCTAAATGCTACACTGCTCATCACAAAGCATAAAAAAATACTATCCCCATTACTAGCTTATTATTGCAACATAGACCTTTTCTGGCAGCAATTCAGGCTGATGTTCAAGGGACCTTGTATAGTTTACCAAATGTTCATGAAATTCCTCGGTACATAATATTCCTCATTCAGCACTGAAACTCAATATTGTTTAACATGTGGAGTGATTTCTGACTTGCAGATATTACTGCTACAGAAGGATGAACTGAGTAAACATCTCAAAGAATGTATATGAAAACTTCATACATTCCAGTTGGACCAATACTAATGGAGTCATATGTTACTATCATTATGTACATCAGGGGTAAGTAAACTTATTTTGTTAAAGTCTAAGTTCCCTTAAAAGTAATCTCTCAGCATTTACATGGTGTCAGGAAACAAAGTTAATGCCATCCCATGATCTTTCCCCTTTTTTTCTGTCAGTACCTTCTCACTTTGCTTCCACACCATCCCAACCTTACCACCCTATACCATACTGTATGAAGTGTTGATTACCTTACAAAAATGACTTCAGTCAAAACTTTCCATTTTTACAAGAATGTGTGTGTATATGCCTCCAAGTCAGTCTTCGCTCCTGTTGACTGCATGGATGAATCTTTTCCATTTTCTTGGCAACATTTTTAGAAGTGATTTGCCATTGCCTTCTTCCTAAGGGGCTAAAAGAGTGTAACTGGCCCAAAGTCACCCAGCTAATTTCTAGGCACTGGTAGGCCTAGAATTCAGTCTCCTGGCTTTTAGTGCAGTGTTCATACAGAGTCACGTGTCCATAGTTTGCATCTATATAGAAAGAGACACTAATCCATTTTTCTTTTTTTCCTTTCCCCCTTTTTAAAATTTTTCAGCCATTCAAGTTTGCAGATAGCTTATTAAGACTGGTATATCCTGATCATAATAATCCAAGATGAGCAAAAGATGAGTAAAAGAATCAGTGAAAACAGATAGATCTTCCTATTGAGTTCAAAAGGCTGAATACAGATTGCTGTGGCTAACCTTGTATTTCTAAAGTTATATGCTCCCATTTAATACATCTTTAAAATGTGACAGTACCTCATGGACCGAGGGTGCTCTCAAAATGCTATGCAGGCTGGGGGCTTCCGATTTGAGTTCCTTCGGCGATAGATAGAAATCTGCAATAGTGCGTGGTTTCGGTCTGGGCTCACCACGGGAGTGCCCCGAGTCGGCTGGTTTCAGGGCTAAGCCACCCCATAGAGGTGGTGAAGAAGGGGGAGACTGCCAGCAGAGTTGAGGAGAGCCACATTTCTCCTCCTCAGCTGGCCATTAGTCCCTTTTCTGAAGGCAGTTGCAGCGGTGGTCAGAAATGGCCACCTCAAAGAAGAACTCGACTAGAAAAGAATGTGCAGGAGGAAGATAAGAAGTGAAAGTTTTGGCTGACCGGGTTAAATTGCAAAAGCAACAACTGAGGTACCCTGGAATTTAAACTAAAAAAAAAATAACATCGTTCCCAAAGAAGAGTCGGAAGCAGTGAAGGAAAGTGAAAAGGGAAAGGTGTTGTTTTTTTTTCTTCTCTCCCTTCCCTATCCTGACAACTAAGAGACTTAAATAAGAAATAAAAAAAAATCCACTTTGACATCAACAGGCAATTAAGCTGAAAATAAAACAAAATGTCAAAGGGATAATAAAGATTTCTAGACACTATTTTTTTTTTTCAAAAGCAGGAAGGGAGAGAAAAAGAATAAAAGGGCAGGATCTGGAAAGAGGGAGGAGACTGCCTGGAATTAAAAAGAATCTACAGTAAAACTTCAATAAGACTTCTAAAAGATACATTTTAACTGAAACTATATAACTAAACAGTAGAACCTCAGGAAGAGAAAGTGAAAAAAAAGAGCAAAAAGAAAAGCTTGCATGTATTTGGATTACTTGGCGATCTTTGAATTCTTGGTTATTACATTTGAATGACTAAAATTAATCAGGTGGTTGTTTAAAAATTTATACAATGGCACTACTTCTGGAAGAATTGAAAATGGAACTTAAAAAGTATCAAGATGCACAAGAAGGGAGGGGTTCTTTTGGCTTCATTTTTCAATTCTTAGAAATGGAGATTTGGAACTATGAGAAACAACAAGAAAGGTCTGCAAAACAAGAAGACTGGGACAAAGAAGAAGCCATCTTTAATGAACAAGTAATTCTATGTGGGGAAGAAAAAGGAAAAGGGGGAAAGAGAATGGAAAATTTAAGACTTAAAAAAACAAACAAAGAAAAGAAAAATAATTCAAAAAATAAGTATAATTCTGGAAAGCAACAGAAGTGGGGAATACAGAAGAGAGAAATAGAGGTAGAGAGACAAGGGAGTAAAAAAGGGAGAGAGAAGAAGAGAGGGAAGAAGGAAAGGAAAAGAAGTTACAAAGGACCGGAACAAGATATAGAGAAACAGGACCTATTTAGAGATAATGGGTGAAAATTTAACTGAAAAAGGGATTCTGCAAAGGTACATAAGATTGTATTGTTATATTAGTAATAGTAACTTTAGAAAATTGGAAACAGTGTATGATTAAAACGAGGGATAAAATAGTGTAATTTAGTGAAATGTTTGTTTATAAAATAAGTGAAATAAAATAAATGAGAAAATTGAATTAGGAAGTGATGGGAACATTTTAATTAGTTAATGTTTTATAAAATATAAGTGAAGAGGGGGGGAATTAATTTTGGAAAGCTTATAATTGTTCCCATAGAAGTATGATATTTAATTGAAAAGTAGTGTTAAAGAAGTTAAGATTTTAATGAATATTAATATTAATGATATAATTGAATAGGAATGGAATGTGTTGTTTTAATTACATATGTTTGTATTTTTTTCTTTTTTTAAGAATATAGCATGTATTTTAAAAATGTATCAAGCAGAATCCGAATGGAAGTTATGTATTATATTGAATGTTATAACTTTAGGGTATATATTGAAGCCTAAATAAGAGTTAAATGAATAAACTTAAAAGATATAAAGGTGTCATACTCCAATCAGTAAGGGCAGGAGAAACTTTGTTTAATGAGAAAAGATAATAGATAATTGAAACAGGACAGACAAAAAATACAAATATAATGATTTGAACTGAGATGAGATAATTAAAATAAAATTGAGAAAATTAAAAGAGGGGAGAAGCTATGCAGAAAATGTAAAAGAGTAATAAGATGTGGAATAGAACATAAAAATGAGCATGAAATTGAATTTGTGTCTATACGAAGAAATGTAACCCGGGATTACGCTACTTTCAAAGATGTTTTATTTGTATTTTTTTTGTGAAAACTCAAATAAAATTTACAAAAAAAAAAATGCAATGCAGGCTCACATCTGGTTACTATTTAGATAGAAGACAAACAGAAAATCTATGAGACAGATGTTGAAACTGAAAAAGTAGTGGACAAATATAATGAACTATGACACTCATTTGTACCAAATAGGTTTTAAAAAATTAAAGTTATATAAATGTATTAAATATATATCTACCGAATAATAATTACATTAAATATCTTCATATAGAATTGTAATTATTTACTGTTAAAATCATATATTATCATTTTTTTACTTTTTTCTTTTTGAATCTTTTTACTTTTTAAAAAAAAGCATTTTCTGTGTATTTGTTTTTCGTTTCTTTGACAATGTGTGTATTTTTCTCCTTCTCCTTCTTCTTTCTCCCCCTCCCTCCCCTCCTTCCCCTCCTCCTATCCTCCTCTTCCTCTTCTTTCTTCCTCCTCCTCCTCCTCCGCCTACTACTACTACTTTTTCTTCTTCTCTCTCTCCCTCCCTCCCTCCCTCCCTCTCTCTCTCATTTATTACCATGTTTCTCCAACAATACGGCCTCCCCCAATAGGAAGCCCCACCATGTTTTATAGGCATTCAATTTATAACATCGAATTAAGCCCCTCCCCCCCCCAAGTTAAGGCCTATATTAAACATATGAAATGGGGGGGGATGGCAAGGGGGCCTGGCCATTAGGAAGTACTTTTGTTGCATACCCAGATATGGTGCTGCCTGCATTGATCTCGGCGTTGGTGGGGCACTTCGTCTTGGGAAGCCTTCCACCACCGTTGCTTTCCCTTCTCCTTGTGCTGCCACGACATTTAGAGCAATGCCGTGGCATTTGGTGCAGCCACGCACAGCCAGCCAGGGCTCCTCCTTGCAACTGGAGCCCAACGGAGACATTCGGCTTCAGGTACTCCTGTCGCCGCCTTCCCTTCACCTTCAAAGGCAAAGCCAATTCTTTTAAAAATGTCATTCTAATGCCAGTACGACAAAGACTCCCCTGCCTGAGTGGGCAGCCCAACCCCACGTGGGGAGGTGAATCTCCCGGGGCCACAGCGCAGAATTGGCCCACCCCGGGAGAAGTACCCAGCCACCATCCTTGCCTGGCACTGTGCAGAACGCGAAGAGCTTCGCCTGGGGTGCACAGTGCAGCTGACAGGTGGGCTCTCCTGCCCGGCAGCAGAGCTCTCACCAAGGCAGGGAGCACCTCCCTGCTGGACCCTCCACGGTAATACCAGAAGTGACGAAAGGGCCTATAATTCGGCCTGAGAAGCCTTGCAGAGGCTTTTTCCAAGCCTTTGGGAGGCTGAAAAAGGCCTCAAATTAGCTGAAAAATCAGCTATGAGGTGCAGTGCAGGTAAGGGGGTGGGGGTGAGAATTGCACATGCATTTGCAGGGGGTGTGGAAACGGGGCCTGCATTGCATTCTGGGTGCTGGCACGTGAGTACAGGCATGCTGGCATGCTCGCAATTTTTGGCACAGGAGCCCAAAAAAGTTAGCCACCACTGCTTTATAGGTACTCAACTTATGGCCACAATTGAGCCCAAAGTTTCTGTTGCTAAGCAAGACAGTTGTTAAATGAATTTTGGCTCATTTTATGACCTTTTTTGCCACTGCTGTTAAGTGAATCATTGCAGTTATTGAGTTAATAATGCTGTTAAGTGAATCTGACTTTCCCTTTGACTTTGCTTGTCAGGAGCACACAAAAGCTGATCACATGACACACGGACATTACATCTGTCATAAATATGACCCAGTTGCCAAGCATCCAAAGTCTGATCAAGGGGATGCTGCAATGTTTGTAAGTGTGAAAAATGTTCAAAAGTCACTTTTTTTCAGTGCTGTTGTAAGTTTGAATGCTCACTAAATGAACTGTTTTAAGTCAAGCATTTCCTGTACAGATATGTATATGAAACTGAAAATGAAAATTCCAAGGAAGTCAGGCCCAATTCATCCAAATCGAGATCATCTTGTTTGTTCCAGGTTTCAACAAAGACAAATATATAAAGAAGGGCATATACATTGAGTAGAGCAGGGATGTCAAACTCATGGCCCTTGAGCCAGATGTGTCATGCAGTGACCATGCCCATCCCCAGCTTAGCAAAGGGGGAAAGTCACAATACATCACATGACAACAACGTGACGCCATGAGTTTGACAGCCCTGGAGATGAACAAGGCTGATATGTCATGTGCATTTTAAGGCCCTGTCACACTGCCCAACGTTTGTAAAAAGGACACAGCGGATGAGAAAACTGTTCCATCCGTTGTTAGCCGCTCTCAAAAGGGGCAAAAATTTGCATAAACAGAGCAGAATGGACGGGGGGAAGACACAGAGCAGATGGAAAGCGGATGCAGAACGGAAGCCTAGCGGATGGAAGCGGATGGAAGCTGATGGCACATCCACTAGGTTTCCAGGGGACCTCAGCAAAGCGGACGCGGAACGGATACAGCGGATGAAGAGCAGACGCCGAGTGGATGAAGCGGATGCACAGCGGATGCCGAGCGGATGAAGCAGATGCAGAGCGGAAGCCTAACGGATGCCTAGCAGATGCCTAGCGGATGCCTAGTGGATGCCTAGCGGATGCCTAGCGGATGCCTAACGGATGCCTAGCGTTCACTGCACATGCGGGAGGGATGTATTGCGTCAGTCCCATGGATATAAAGGGAAGCAGCTCCCAAGCAGGTCACCATTCAGAGGAAAGACCTGCATCCAGACACATCGAGTGCCTTGCCAGCCTGCCCTGCCTGCATGCCTGCATGCCAGCCTGCCAGCCTCCCTACCAGCCTTGCTGTCTGCCTGCCTGCCAGTCTCCCTGCCAGCCTTCCTGTCTGCCAGCCTTGGTGCCTGCCTGCCTGCCTGCCTGCCAGCCTTGGTGCCTGCCTGCCAGCCTTGGTGCCTGCCTGCCAGCCTTCCTGCCAGCCTTCCTGCCAGCCTTGGTGCCTGCTTGCCTGCCAGCCTCCCTGCCAGACAGCAACCCTACAACCATGGGGAAGAAGAGAAAGCCTCAGCCATCTGCTGCCAGCCCTGGCAAGAGGAACATGGCCATCCTCCCATCCCCTGGCCCTGACTCTGTTTCTGCTGGAGCTTCTGTACCATGGGCTCGCTCTTTTACGGCTGGGGCTTCTGCTGCTTCTGCTTCTGGAGGAGCTGCTGCTGCTGCTTATGGCAGTGGTGCTTCTGCTCGTGCTTACTCTGCTGATGCTGCTTATGGCGGTGGTGCTTCTGCTCGTGCTTACTCTGCTAAGGCTGCTCCTGGTGGTGGTGCTTCTGCTCGTGCTTACTCTGCTGAAGCTGCTCCTCGTCCTGCTGGTCCTGCTCATCCTGCTCATGCTCCTGGTCTTGCTGGTGCTGCTGGTGCTGCTGGTGCTGCTGGTGCTGCTGGTGCTGCTGGTGCTGCTAGTGCTTACTCTGCTGCTGCTGATCCTGGTCCTGCTGGTGCTGGTGCTGCTGCTGCTGCTGATGATGATGATGATGATGATGATGATGATGATCCTGCTGCTGCTGCTGCTGATGATGATGATGATGATCCTGCTGCTGCTGGTGGTGGTTTGGAGGAGCAGCCCCTACAACCTGGAAGCCCCTCTGATGAGGGCTCATCTGGTCCTGCCAAAGGAAGGAAGAGGCATATGCGGGAACAGAAGAGGAGGCAATACTCCATTGAGGAGGAACACGAGGATGAGGTGCTGGAGTGGCTGAGAGAGAATGACTATCTATGGCAGAAGGGACACCGGCTGTACAGGGACACCAAGCGGAAGCAGGCTTCTTGGAGAGAGAGGGCAGAGAGTATGGGTTACACTTCGGAGGTGCTCCTCAGCTGGTGGAAGCACATGCACACCTGGTACGGGAAGCTGCAACTCAAGAAATCTGGCCAGGCCACGGTTAAGCTGACGGACAGAGAGACCTACGTCATGGCCAGGTGCAGCTTCCTGCAGGGTGAGATCCGCCACCGAGGAGCACCAGGAGCCCCTCTCACAACCCTCTCTCTCCGGCAGCCTGCTGAGACCCAGTCCTCTTCCGGCCGAGAGTCAGCTCCTGTCTCCAGGCAAGTTTCTGTGGAGCGTCCCACGGCGGAGAACCCACAGACAGCTGTTTTAACCATGGTGGAGCTCGTGGAGGATTCCCTGGTGCAGTGGGAGAAAGGATATGACACATCCACCACAGCCCTACCCGCATCCACCCCCAGCTCCACCTCCACATAAAGGCAGAGAGCCAGACAGGAGGGGCAGAGCCACACAGTCCTGATGGAGATCAGGGACACCATCCAGCCCAGCATAGATCTCCTCTCTCAGCTGGTCCACACCGACTCCTCATCCTCCAACCGCAAGCCCTTCCTCACCTATGTCAACCAGACCCTCATGGACATGGAGGAACCCCAGTACCAGGTGGTGAAGGACCGGATCACCGAGCTGCTTCACAACCCTCCTGATCCAGAGGAACCTGCTCCCACGCAGTCCAGGTCTGCTCCTCCACCTCCACCACAGGCGATGTCCCTCCCATTCCAAGGCTTCCCACAGCCCCTCACCTACCAGGGCTACGGCTACCAGAACAGGCAGCAGCCCTTCCCAGTCCAGGCACAGAGTCATCGGACGACACCGTTGCCACCAGTTCCACTGATGCCACCGATGCCACCCACGACACTGATGCCACCCACACCACAGATGCCACCCATGCCACAGATGCCATCCATGCCAATTGCAGACCAGACAGCCCCACTACACTGCTCCTTCCTCCACCCCACAGCCAAGCCCGGTACATCAGTACATCTGTCCTCGGTACTGGGGCTGACACCCCATGGCATGGAGGAAGGAGCTCTCCACCATCAGCTTGTTGTACAGCCCATACTCTGCTCTTCTCCGGATCCATCGTCGTACCCAGTTGCTTCTTGGCCGCCTCTTTTTCTTCCCGTAGTAGAGTTCACAGAGCTTGTAGATGGCTTCGCACTGTTGCAGAATGATGGTGGCTACCAAAAGGAGTTTGTTACGATCCATGGTGGACATGACTGGATGCTGTGGAAGAGCAAGAGGCAGATGAAGGCTGCAGAGGTCTGCACAACTGGGCTGCTTGTCTGAAAGTGAGATCCAGGTGAGTTGCTCCCCCTTTTTATAGGCAATATAGGCTTTCCAGTATGTGTCCCTTTGCATCCTCTAGGCATCCTCTAGACATCCTTTATATCTGAGATAGGTCCCCTCTGCGAACGTTTTTTCCATTTTAAATGCTTTCTTTGCGTGCTGCATCTGCTTTCATCCTTTCTTCGTCCGTGCTACTAATGCTGCGCGTCCGTTCCGCTTCCTCCCTGCGTCCGTTTACCGCTGGAACGGATGCGAGTTGTGCGGATGCGCAGCGGATGCCTAGCGGATATAGCGGATGCATAACAGATGCAGAATGGATGTCCCCCATATGCCTAGCGGATGCAGAATGGACGCGTTGGATACATTTTCCGCTTAAAAGTTTTGAGCAGCTCAAAACCTTTTGAGCAGATGAAATGTCAATAGATGGATGCTGGACGGATAGAGAGGAAGCAAAACGGAGGCAGTGAGTACAGAACGGAAGCATCGCGTTAACCAACGGATGGCAAATGTTTTTCTCCGTTTTACATCCTCTTTCCATCCGTTGCTACAGTATGACAGGGGCTTTAGCCAGATAGATATGTTTTAGCAATGACTGCTTCCTGCATTGAATTTTTTTAACTGTCATGAAATTCCTCCTTAGTCAATGTCCATTCTTACTACTTTGGCTTCTGGTTGTGATAGAATATTTAGTTCAATTTTTGGAGTGGGCAATTGTGCAGTCAATAGAGTGTAATATTTGAAGTACTGTGCATACCGCACCATTCAAGAGACCAAAGAAAAATAGCATGTTTTCATCCAATGTTGAGCTATTGGGATCTGGGCTGTAGAAAATTATGGTAACTTCCAGTGGTAGTATTCAATTTTTTTCCTTAATGGTTCTGTGGACGTGGTTTGTTAGGGGCAGGTCACGTGACTGAGTGGGTGTATCCAACTTGACATCACTCGTGCCCATGCCCACTCAGTCACATGACCCCCACCAAGCCACACTCACAGAACCCGGTAGGAAAAAAATGAATTTCTACCTATCTACCTATTTTCTGCCCAGGCAGGCCTGACCTGATCTGTCAAAGGCCTGGCCTAATCCTGCATGCCACCCATTCTCCCTTTACCAGTCACATGTTTCACCCCATTTCCCCTCTTTCAGAGGCCCTGGTCCTTAATCTCCTGTTTCCTCCCCTATGACTTTTATCGTCCCACAGCTGTGACTTTACTTTCCTTCTGTGACTGGCTGCCAGGGAAGGCAAGCCAGGGATGAGCCATTGTTGACACTGGGCTCCCTGCCAGCCCACATCTTGCCCTTGTTATGAGATGCCTGCAGCCTCTGCGTGTTTTTTTTCAGTGCGGTGCAGACTCCAGCCACACCAAAAAAAAGACGTGGCAGCTGTAGGCTTCTTTGCAGTGAAAATTACCAACCTCCAGCTTTGGTCTGCTTCTGCAATGTGCCACTGCTGTGTTCTAGGCACCAGCCATGCAGGTCCACCCCATTGAGCCTGCTTCACCACTCCATTCTGATTTGCTTGGGCAAGTCTCTCCAGTGCAATGGCCTTAATGGGGTGGACCTGTGTGGTCAACATCTAGAACATGGCCATGGCAGAGCATTGAAGAAGCGGAGCAAGGCCAGAGGTTGGCAACTGTAGGCTTCTTTGCAGTGAAAATTACCTGTCCCTTTAAGGTACTTCAATGTGAAAGGAGGGACCAAAAAGGAACAGGCAGGGTGGAGGAGCTGCCTTCCAACTCCCGGCTGAGTTTCACCATGTCCCCATCCCCCCCACCAGGAAGCCTCCAGAGATCACTTCTTTGCTGGCAGGAGAACCCTCCACCATCGCTCCCAGCTTGGTTCTGGCCAGCAAAGAAGTGGCAAAAAGATGTGGTGACTGTCGGCTTCTTGTGGCAAAAATTACTGACCTCCAACTTTGCTCCACTTCTGCAACATGTCGCCACCGCCACGTTCTAGGTGCCGGCCATGCAGGTCCATCCCATTGAGCTGTTGCACTGCTCCATTTGGATTTGCTTGGGCAAGTCCCTCTACTGCAGCAGGCAATGGGGTGCGTGTCTATGGCCAGTGTGAAGAACAGGGCAGCAATAGTTGTGGGACTGAAGCTCTTTTTTGGCACATTCGAAAAGCAGAGGCCGATAATTTTCGGTGTAAGAACCCACCAGTCAGCCAGCTCAGTTCTGGCTGGCAAAGAGTCATCATGGGAGGCTTCTCGCACCGAATAAAAGAGGCAGCGGCTGCACGCATCTCATGACAAGGGGAGCAAGATGCAGGCTGGTGGGGAGCCCAGCAATTCTCCACCCTGGCTTGCCTTCTCTGGCAGCCAGCCATGGGAGAAAGGTAGGGTCATGGCCACAATGAAAGAGGCCATGAAATGAAAGAGTTGTAGGAGAGGAAGCGAAGAGATTAAGGGCCAGAACCTCTGAAGGAGAAAATGGGAAACGCATTGCACTTAAGGGAGAGTGGGTGGTGAGTGGGCGGTGGCTCTGGGGCAAGGCCAGAACCAGGGAATCCCTGACCCAGCCAAGATAGCCAGCAGCTCCAGGGCCACGGTGGATTGCTAATTGGGCAAGGCAAATGGTGAGGTGATTATCTGGGCTACGTGGCTGGGGGAGAGCATCAAACAGCCGGAAGGGGCAAGCGAGTGGCAACCGGGCGACCAGGTCAGGGGCATGGCCAGCCAGAAGTCACTACCAGTTTGGCGATCCAAGCCAAATTGTTGCTACTGGTTCTCCTGAACTGGCACGACTGGCTGAATATCACCACTGGTAACTTCTATATATGTTCTCCATATTTCTTTGATTCCATACAGCAGATGTGTGGGGTTTTGTAGCGCAGATTTGTTAGTGCTCATCAAGTAGGAAAATGACCCAGTAGACAAAGAATGTGTGGATTTAATGGGCTCTTAGTGGACTTAAAGGATGAATGAATTGCTGAGCTAAGAATCAATAAACAACTTAAGGCCCTGTCACACTGCCCAACGGATGCAAAACGGACACAACGGACGAGCAAAATGTTCCATCCATTGTTATCCACTCTCAAAAGGGGCAAAAATTTGCATAACCGGAGCAGATAACACGGACGCGGGGAGGATGCAGAGCATATGGAAAGCGGATGTGGAACGGAAGTCCAGCAGATGGAAGCGGATGGGAGCGGATGGCACATCCGCTAGGCTCCCGGGGGGCCTCAGCAAAGCGGACGCGGAACAGATACACCGGATGCACAGCGGATGTACAGCGGATGCACAGCGGAAGCCTAGCGGATGCACAGCAGAAGCCTAACTGATGCCTGGCGTTAATTGCGCATGCGGGGGGGATGCATTGCGTAAGCCACGTGGATATAAAGGGAAGCAGCTCGCACGTGGCCAGTGTTAAGCCTGGGTTCCCAACCAGGGTTAGGTAGACAAGCTAA
>BLBF01009488.1:0-12224 GCA_015471245.1 Laticauda colubrina | reverse complement strand
AAAAATAATTTGCAAAAAGATGAATTCAGAGCGTTACAAACCCTGAAAAATGATAATAATATCATAATACTCCCAGCAGACAAAGGAAATGCCACAGTAGTAATGGACAGAAAAGACTATGAAACAAAATTGACAGACCTACTCCAAGACTCCACATACAAAGCTATAAACACAGACCCAACCACATATCTGGAAAAATTAACCAAGAAGAAAATTATAACCAGCCACATAAGCAAAGAAATCCAACAGACGATCATCCCAAGAGAAAAATCTTCTAGATGCCCCAAATTATACGGCCTCCCAAAAATACACAAAGAAGGCATACCTCTCAGACCCATAGTCAGCTCCATAGGAGCACCATTACAAAACCTAGCTAAATACTTAGCAAAACAACTACAGCCCCATGCTGAAACCGCAGCTTCATATGTAAAAAACTCATACCACTTCTTAGAAATGATCAAAGATCTACACGTGGAACAAGAAGATCTGCTTGTAAGTTTCGACGTGGTTTCACTATTCACTCAAGTCCCAATAAAAGAAACTCTTGAAATCATCAAAAATAAATACCAACCAGCTAAAGACCTCATGGAACTAACAGAACACTGCCTAACCAACACATATTTCATATACAAAGGACAAAGATACAAGCAAATTGAAGGAGCCCCTATGGGATCACCACTGTCACCCGTCATTGCAAACCTGTTCATGGAAGAATTCGAATCCAGAGCCCTGGCTAATGCCACCCACAAACCCAAACTATGGCTAAGATACATCGATGACACATTTGTGATTTGGCCCCATGGAAAAGAAAACCTAAACAATTTCCTAACACACCTAAACAACACACACCCCAAAATCAAGTTCACCATGGAAACGGAAATAAACAAACAACTACCATTCCTAGATGTACTAATCTACAAAAGAACAGATGGCACACTGGGACACACCATATACCAAAAGAAAACACACACCAACCGCTACCTCAACGCCCAATCCCACCACCACCCAGCACAGATAAATTCCGTGGCAAAAACACTAATTACCAGAACCAAACGCCTGGCAGATAAGACACATATAAAGACTGAACTATGCACCCTGACTGAAGTATTGACAGCCAATGGCTTCCAAAAAAACAAAATCACCAATAATCACCAATATATATATGTGTGTGTGTGTGTGTGTGTGTGTGTGTGTGTGTACATATATATATATATGTATGTATTGTTTGTTGTTCATATTCTTTCCAGCTAATCCATTAAATTACATGTGTGAACAATAAAAACTCATTGTATGAGCTGCAAATACAACTAATTGTATGAACTTCATGATCAGGATCATGATTTTTTTAAAAAAGTTACCTTTATTGGATTGTCCTCTTTTCTTTTTGCTGGTAAATATGGATTATTTTTATCGAGTTTTAAATCAGAAAAGCTATAGAACATGAATGAGTATACAGTAAAATTAAAATAGCGATATCTATTTTACCATAGTGCATAGAATGATCTCTATTTTAAAGGTCTAGTTCCTTATCTGATGTAGACATCCCTATCAGGAACCTATTCAAACAATGTCTAATTTTATGTTCAGGTTACACTGTCTTTCGAGAAAATGTTTTTTTTTTTTTCCTGCTTGTGGGTTAACTTTCTAACAATATGGAGTCATTTTTTGGAATAGTGTGCATTTTAAGGAACACATCCTTAAAAGGCCAGGCAATGTCTTGCCTGTCATGAGTACATTAAAATTTTGACTTTAATAAAAATTTAAAAAGAATGATTGCAGGAAATGGATATGTCTAGTGCAGTAAAAAGAAGGACTGAGGTGACATGATAGCAGTCTTCCAATGTTAAAAGAGCTGCCATAAAGAAGAACGAGATCAACCTATTCTCCAAAGCAACAAAAAAGGCAGGAGAAGAAACAACAGATGGAAATTAATCAAGGAGAGAAGCAAACTAGAATTAAGGAGAAATTTCCTGATAGCGAGAACAATTAATCGGTGCAATTACTTGCTTCCAGAAGTTGTGGGTGCTCCAACACTGGAGGCTTTTAAGAAGAGACTAGATGGCAATTTGTCTGAAGTGGTATAGGGTCTCCTGCTGAGCAGGGAGTTGGACTAGAAGACCTCCAAAGTCCCTTCCGACTCTGTTATTCTGTTATCTCTTACTTACCTTTGTTTGGGGGGGGGGAGGTGTTTTATATATCTTGCATTCTTGCATTTTAGTGTGTATATGTGTAGGTACAGTCTCTACTGTCCTTAACATAGATTTGAACGAGATTTTATTCAACAGATAACAGATAATCAGAGTTGGAAGGGACCTTATAGGTTATGTAGTCCAACCCCTCACCCAAGCAGGAGACCCTACACCATTTCTGACAAATGGCAGAAACTTCTTGAAAGTCTCAAGTGATGGCGCTTCCACAGCTTCCAAGGGCAAGCTGTTCCGTGGGTTTCATTGTTTTCCCTGTCAGAAAAGTTCTCCTTATTTCCAGATTAAATCTCTCCTTGTTCAGTTTTCATCCATTATTCTTTGTCTTGCCTACAGGCACTTTAGAAAATAATTTGACCCCTTCATCTCTGTGGCAGCCCCTCAAATATTGGAAGACTGCTATCCTGTCTCCCCTGTTCCTTCTCTTCACTAGACTAGCCAGGCTCAGTTCTTGCAACCCTTCATATGTTTTAGTCTCCAGTCCCCTAATCATCCTGGTTGTTCTTCTCTACTCTTTTTCTAGAGTCTCAACATCCTTGAAAAACAAACATTTAAATCAAATCAATCTGAGGAATGTAAGAATTATGTCCAATAATGTTGCTGTCAGGGTCCCAGAAAAACCCAACTACAATTAAAACCTCTGAGGCAGGCATTTTCTCAAAGTTTCCTTTTATTAGTTATACTGGCACATCTGGGAAAATCTGAATCTGAAAGTTCCAGGTGTTCCTCCAATAAGCAAAATATTACAAATCCACCCCCTTCACCTATCATTCCATCACATGCCCCAATCACCATCCGTCTTACTTTGAGACTTTTCCCTTACTACTTCTCAGCCAGGTGCAGGAATAACATGACCTTGACTTTAAAGAAGAATGCTGTTCCGTCCGGAAAGAAGCGTGTGAGAGCGGGTTCCAAACAACAACTATTTTATTTAACTCACAAGGCAAAAGATACGGAACATAGCCCAAGCTGTGGCAGCCCTTTATATAGCAGCTTGCCTGCCAGCTTGTGGCCAATGACACTTGTTTAACTCTTCCCGCCGTTTAGCGACTTCCCAGATTGGTTCTTAGTGAACCAATCCATAAGTGGCCTTTTCAGCCAATCAGAATGAGGGACTTGGAACCTACCAAGTTCCATACAGAACACCCCTCCCCCTTTAGTTCAGTCCAACGTGGGTGACGTAGTCGTGCAGGTAGGTGGGGCTTTTTCTAGTCCTAGTTGACCTGCGCGGCTCAGTCTTGTTTTGGTCTTCTAGCAGTTTGGTCGGGATCGCTGCTTCTCTCGGCGATCCATGGAACCTCCTGGAAGGGTGAGTCAGCCATGCCGCTCCCGCCTCTCGGGCTGGTTGAAATGGCTCCGCCACTCTCTCCTGGTTTGACTGGGTTGGTTGAGCTGGCCTGGCTGCCACCTTCCAGGAAAGCCTCACTTCAGTCTCCTGCTCCTGGACTTCTTTCTTGAGGTTCATCTAATCGTGAGTGCTCTTTTTGTTTGGTTAGATTGTCGTTTTGCAGAGTTTGTTGTCTTGTTATGGGAGGTTCATCTCTCCCTATTTTATTTATTTGTACTCCCCCCCTTGGTTGTTTTATAGTCAGAATTTATTAATTTTGGTTCTGTGGCAGTTTTTTGTTCAAGGTTGCGGGAATGAAGCTGGTCTATGTGCCACTTCCATTCCCTTCCGTTGTCCAAAATTATTCGGTAGGACTTGGGGCCTGTGATTTGTGTGATGGTGGCTGGAAGCCATAGATGGTCTCTGTTAAGGTTCTTGGCATAGACTAGGTCACCGATTTCGAAGGAACGGTATTTGCTGGAGGAGTCGGGGGGGTTGTCCCAGGTGTAAGTGGGGTGTTACCTGTCCAGGTAGGACTGTAGTTTCCTACCCATTAAAAGTTCAGCTGGGCTTTTATTTGTAGTGCTACTAGGGGTAATATGTTGCAAGGTTAGTAGTCAGTTTAGTTTGTCCTGCACGTTCCCTTTGTCCATTCTCTCTAGGCCCTCTTTAGTATACCGAACCATGAGTTCGGCCCTGCCATTCGCAGCCGGATGGGCCGGCACGGTTAAGGCATGACGGATACCCGGGGCAGCCAGATATTGTTCAAATTGCAAGGCTGTAAACTGAGGCCCATTGTCCGCAACCAGTAAATCAGGTAGTCCATGCATTGAAAACAGTTTGCCGAGCTGTTTCATAACAGCCTCAGTGGTAGTGGAAGCCATGAGGATGACTTCCAACCAGTTTGAATATGCATCAACCACAATTTAAAAAGTGTTCCCCTTCATTGGCCCAGCGAAGTCAATATGTACTCTAGACCAATGACCCCGGGGAGTTATTAGTGCCTGTGGGGGGATAGGCCTCGCTTTTTGACAGTCATGGCATGTTGCAACCCAGCGTTCAATATCTTTATCCAGCCCTGGCCACCAGACATAACTCCTGGCCAGGGCTTTCATTTTGACTATGCCCGGGTTACCTCGAGCAACATGCCCAGGATGTCTTTTTGGAGGCTGTTCGGAATCACCACCCTGTCACTCCATAAAATGCACCCCTTTTCAACAGACAGTTTGGTCTGTCTGGCACGGAAAGGTTTAAAAGTCTCACTTTTGTTTTCCTCCGGCCAGCCTTTACCTACCCAGTTCAATATGCATGCCATCAAAGGCTCTTTGGCTGTAGCTCTTGCGACGTCAGCTGCAGTCAGCGGTAGCTCTGGGCAGGTCTCAAGCTGAAATGTGGAGTGGTTGGAGCAGGGTCGTCCTTTGTGACAGGCAACGGGGAATGGCTCAGGGCATCGGCATGTGGAATGGCTTTGCTGGGTCAGTGGAGCAGTGTGTAGGAATAGGCGGCGAGGAATTCAGACCACCGGGGTTTGTTTGTTTGTTGGTTTGGTTGTTCGGGGTTGGCTTGTTGCCTGCTAGGATTCCAAGAAGAGGCTTGTGATCAGTTATGACAGAAAAAGGACTACCATAAAGGTACTCAGGGAATCGTTTGACTCCGCCAATGATTGCGAGGGCTTCCCAATCAAGTTGGCTGTAATTGTGTTCTGACTTGGAGATCGTCTTGGAGCAAAAGGCGACCGGTGCCTCTCTGCCATCTGGGAGTTGGTGACTCAGGATGGCACCAACCCCAAAAGGCGAGGCATCACAGGTGACCATCAGAGGCAGGTATTGCTAAACTGGATGAGAACGTTGTCTGATGTTAATAGGTCCTTGATAACTTGGAAAGCTTTCTGTTCCTGGTGGCCCCATGTCCAAATGGTTTTTTTTAATCTAGCAGACGATGTAGGGGTTCTGCTATTGTTGCCTTATGGGGCAGGAACATGTTGTAAAAATTTATGAGGCCTAGGAACGCCTGGAGATCAGTTTTGTTTTTGGATCTGGGAGCGTCTTTGATAGCCTTCACTTTTTTTTCGGTGGGGTGAATGCCTTGTTCATTGATTAAATAACCCAAAAATTCGACCCAGTTAGTGGCCAGTTCACATTTTTCCCTCTTCACTTTGAGACCTGACTTCCTAAATCATGTTAAGACTTCTCTTAACCTGGTCTCTAGCTGGTTGGCATTTTCTGTTGAGACCAGTACATCGTCGAAGTATGGGACGACCCCTTTGATTCCATTTAGGAAGCATTCCATGAGGCTTTGGAACACGCCTGGGGCAACGCTAACACTGAATTGGAGGCGGTTACATTTGAATGCCCCTCTACGTATTACTATAGTCTGTGCCTCTGCTGTAATGGGATCAATGGGTAGCTGTTGATAGGCCTGTGCTAGGTCGAGCTTTGTGAATATTTTTCATCCCCCTAGCGAGTGCAGTAAATGTTGCACTACTGGCACTGGGTATGCACTTTGTTGGCACTTTGCATGGTTCAGGGTTGCCTTATAGTCCCCACAGATGTGCACTGACCCATCTGGCTTCACCGGTGTGATGATAGGGGTTTTCCACCTGGCATTGTCAATTGGTTCTAAAACCCCTTGAACTATTAACTTATTTAGCTGCTCGTCAATTTTTGGTTTTAGTGCGAATGGGACTCATCAGGCCTTTAAATGGATGGGGGCTATTTTCTGGTCTAGGCTAAATTAAATTGGGGTCCCCTTGTACTTGCCTAGAGTCCCATCGAAAACATATTAGAATTCTTAGAGCAGGCTCTCCTCTCAGTTGGTTGTAGCGATGTGGTTGATCCCGGTCATCCTGACTCCCAGGGGCGCGAACCATTCGATTCCTAATAGGCTAGGGCAGTCGCGGTCGACGATGGCCAGAGGCAAGATTTTGGCGTGGTGTTTAAATTCAACTAAAAAATGTCCAAGGCCTACTAGTGGGATTCGATTTCCCTGATAGTCTTTTAACACTAGTTTTTGCTTCTGTAGTTCTCTCTGTTTAATGTTCAGTATTAGGTGCCAGATGGTATTCCAGGATACCATTGATAGGAATGACCCTGAGTCGACTTCCATCTCGCAGGGTCTCCCTTCAATGCACACCTCTATCCAAACCTTCTTTCTGCTTTCCGCCTTGGCATTGCCAATGGTGACTGTCTGATGTGTTTCTTCCCTGTCACCCGTTCTCTTATTGCGGTTCCATCCGCTGCCGGCTTCTCTGTCATCATGTCTGGCGGGGGTACTGTTGAGTGTTTTTGGACTATAGCTCTTTTTGTTGCGGCAGACCCTTTTGATGTGCCCCCTTTTATTACAAGCCCAGCATATTGCAACGAGGAACCTGCATTCAGCCCATGGGTGATTGCCTCTGCAGCCCGCACACTGAAATTCCCACTGATTTCTCCTCTTTTTGTGCCATTTTCTGTCTGAATAGAGTTTATGGACATCCTTGTCTTCGTTTTTGGTGTCACTCTGGGTTTCAATGTCCTCGTGGTGGGTTGTCACTGTGGGCTATTTCTTTCCTCCCTCTGCCTTCTTTTCCCTGGTTTGGGTTGGCAGGTCTGGAACTGCATTCATTTTCTGCATGGTGGCTGCTGACTTCTTTGCTGCTTTGGTGGTGGTTGCCTCTGCAATGGCTTCGGCCACAGTTATGTTCGGCCTATTCAGTAGTTTGCACTGAAGGGTAGAGTCCTTCAGGCCGAGGACTATGCGGTCTCTCATTGCCTCGTCCATGTTCTGGAACTCACAGGCTCCTCCGATGTGTCTCAAGACTTGCTATGAAATCTGCTATGGTTTCATCCTCCATCTGGTCCCTCTTGTAAAATTTGTGCCTTTTGATTAAATTTGAGACTACCAGTGTGCTCGGAGTGTGCTCGGAGCATTCAGTTCAGGTCGGATCAGGTTATCTGTTTGACATCTCTGGGTTTTGCCAGTGCCTTCGCCATTTTGAATACAGCCGGTCCGCAGTGTGTAAGGAAGACAGCCCTCTTCCTTTGGTCTGTGATTTCTTCCATCTTGTTGTTTTCTAGAAACATCAGAAAGCAATCGATATACAATTCCCAATCCTCCTCATCAGGATTGAAGGGTGCGGGCGGTGCATTGTTACCGGCCATCTCTCTCGCTTGGTTCAGATTGCCACGTGCTTCGGTCTCACCTTCTATGACAATCCCACCCTCGTCACCAGTGTTCCGTCTGGAAAGAAGCACATGAGACCGGGTTCCAAACAACAACTATTTTATTTAACTCGCAAGGCAAAAGATACAGAACATAACCCAAGCTGCAGCAGCCCTTTATATAGCTTGTGGCCAATGACACTTGTTTAACTCTTCCTGCCATTTGGCGGCTTCCCGGATTGGTTCTTAGTGAACCAATCCGTAAGTGGCCTTTTCGGCCAATCAGAATGAGGGACTTGGAACCTACCAAGTTCCATACAGAAGAAATGCTATTATATCTAACCACATAGACTCCATGAAATCCCCCCTCCCAACTTCCCAAGCTCAAGAATATCGCAGCATGGAAACTTCTGGTGCTAATATGGCTTCCAAAGCTGACAGATGCATTGGATCAGTGTTTCTTAACCTTGGCAACATTAAGATATGTTGAACTCAAGTCCAAGAATTCCTCATGGAATTGGGAATTTTGTGTTTGCTTTTTGACTTTAATAAACACCACCAAAAGCTCATAACATTAATCTGGGGACATGATCGACTTTATTTACAACTACTACAATATATGACTATAAAAGGCAGGCTCCCGTTCAGTCATTTACTGGATCCATCTATATGCATGTAGATTATTGTATCCAGTATTGTATATGGATGTGTACATGGATACATCCAGTATGCATATAGAATACTGCATCCAGTTTAGATCACTGTAGTATAAAAACGACTAAGTTGATTAAGGGCCTGGGGACTAAAACATATGAAGAATAGTTGCAGAAATTGGATTTATCTAATCTAGAGAAAAGAAGGACCATGGATGATATGACAGCAGTGTTCAAATATTCGGGGGTCCACCTATTTTCCAAAGCATCAGAAAGCAAGACAAAAAGCAATGGATGAAAACTAATCAAGGAGAGAAGCAACCTAGAACTAAGGAGAAATTTCTCATTAGTGAGAAAAATTAACCAATGGTACAACTTACCTTCAAAAATTGTGGGTGTTCATCACTGGAGGCTTTCAAGAAGAGACTGGGCAGCCATTTGTCTGGAATGATATAAGGTCTCCTACTTCAACTAGGGGAGTTGGACTAGAAGATCTCCAAGGTCCCTTCCAACTTTATTATGTAGGTTGAGAACTACCTGCATTCCACTGATTATTTCAACTGAAGCTTCCAAGGAAGAAGAGAAAAACATGATTCTTCTCTCGCTTCCTCTGTTGGTTATATGCTTACAATTTCCCCCCTTCCTAATTTGCCTTCTATAACTTTTTCCTTGATGTTGCCACATAAACTTTGCTAATAAATACCTTATGAGCCGCTTGCGTCCTATAAGTCTATGTAGAAATATGCTTAATCAGATTAGCTGTAAAGCTAATGTTTCCCCAGTCTTTTAGATCTCTCCAGATAGTTTTTCTCCCTTTTATTGCATGCAAAGCAATATTATAAACAGAAAGAACAGGAAGAAACTGAGAGAGAGAAAAATCCTGGGGTGCTGAATCTGATTCCTCGCTTTCCTTGAAAGTGTTTGGTGAACTATTCAAAGAAAAGGTCATTATGACCTGCTCTGAGTCCTTAAATATCTGATGGTCAATGTAATCTTAGAGCCCAGCCTCAGCTCTCACCTTAGGGAGCTTTCGTCAAGGATACCTGAACAGTTTATTTTGGATTGTATAAAGAGATTAAGTGTTGTTCACCCACAAAGATGCTACAATTCTTGAATAGAAGCATGGGGTCACCAAAACATGTCAGGACTGATACCATGCAGAGACATTCAAATTTCTAGGTTCTATCATATCACAAGACCTGAAATGAACACCTAACATCAAAAACATCATCAAAAAAGCACAACAAAGAATGTTCTTTCTGCACCAACTCAGAAAGCTCAAACTGTCCAAGGAGCTGATGATCCAGTTCTACAAAGGAATGTTTGAGTCTGTCATCTGCACCTCTATAACTGTCTGGTTTGGTTCTGCAACCCAACAGAGACAGACATAGACTTCAGAGAGTAATTAAGACTGCAGAAAAAACAGTTACCACCAACCTCTCTTCCATCAAGGACTTGTATAGCTGTAAAAAATTCTACAGACCCCTCACATCCCGGACATAAATTATTTCAACTCCTTCCCTCAAAATGATGCTATAGAACACTACATATCAGAACAACTAGATACAAGGACAGTTTCTTCCTGAAAGCCATCACTCTGCTAAACAAAGCCATCACTCTCCTCAACACTGACTACTATTTACAAAGTCTGAATTATTTATTTATTTATATTTAATTTGTCAATCGCTTACAAGATAATAGGTATAAGTATATACATAGTTAAGATCTTTTTGAATGGTAGCAGTATTGTCTGTGGTATTGAACAGCTTTACATCATCTGTGAAGAGAACACAGTTGCTCTTAATGTGATCACAGAGGCCATTTATGTAGAGTATGAAGAGAGTTGGTCCTAGAACACTGCCTTGGGGGACACCACTATTGACAGGTACAGAATTTGATAGGGCACTCCCAATTTTGAAAATATTATGCTTAAAGGTTATCAAAGATTATGCTTAGAGGTTCTGCTATGGCAGTGGATAGCTTTTTTAAGAAGTAGGCACATATTCCATCCAGTCCAATAGATAGGGATGGTTTTAGATTGTGCAGTGCTTCTTCAATATTGTCTTCTGTAAAATCAATATGTATTAGATCATTGTAGTTGTCTGTGGACATGATCCATTGCTGTTTACAAATACTGAGCCAAAGAATGTGTTAAAGAGGTTGGCTTTAATGGTGTCATGGTTGCAGTCTTTACCATTAGGTCCTATCAGGGGTGGGATGGACCTTGAGTCTTTTAGTTTGTTGTTTACAAAATTGTAAAAAGCATAGGTGGAATTGGTGTGTAGAAGGTTTTCTTCTTGTTGCATTCAGTCTTTATCTGGTGGCATACATTTTTGTATCGGCTTTTGAACTTGACAATGTGACCAGATTTGTTTTTCCACCAGAGTGATCTCTTTTTGGATTGAAGTTTCCTTATTGTTATGGGTAACCTGCTTTTTTTTTTTTTTTTTTTTTGAGGGGGGGGAGTTGTTATTGGTACATATAATTTGATGACTCTTTTGACTTCAAGTAAAAATATGTTGTAATGGTCTTCCACAGTATTGCATCCAGTGAATAGAGATTGCCAATCAAGGGATGAGAGATCATTGTCTGTAAGATCATAGTTTCCTGACTTCCAGTTTGGAAGTCTCTTCAGAGACAGACTGAAATCTGCAATCGTGCGTGGTTTCAATCTGTGCTTGCCGGTAAGCACCCCAATCCTTTGGATTTGGGGCTGAAGCCACCCCGTAGAGGTGGTGAAGTTGGGGAAGATTGCTAGCTGAGTGGAGGGGAGACGCATCTCTCCTCTTTGGCTGGTCTAAACTCCCTTCCCCGAAGGCAGTTGCAGCGATGGTCAGAAATAGCCACCTCAAAGAAGAACCCAACTGAATAAGATTGTGCAAGAGGAAAACAAAGAGGAAAGCAGGAGAGACCGGGCTAAACAACAGAGAATCTCTAAGCAAGGTACCCTGAATCTAAAGGTACCTAGAGGGATACTTCTGAAAGAAGATCTTTAAGAAGCGAAGGAGAGAGAAAGGAAAGTTAAAACCCTTTTTTTTCCTTTATACTGACAATTACAAATGGTATGGAAAGAAATTTATATTAATCTATTTTGACACTAATAGGCAACCTTAAGCTGAAATCTAAGTGTCAAAAGGAGAATAAAGATTTTTTCTTGGTCATTTTAAAGCTCTAAAAAAGAGAAGAGTAGAGACAAAGGGGTGGGACTTGGAATAATGGAAAAATGGAGTGCCATCTGGAAAAATAAAGAGGATTAACAGTGAAATTTTGAAAAGACTCACGAGGATACATTGTAACTGAAATCTAATTAAAAGAGACAGTTACCCATGGAAAGGAAAAGCAAAGGAAAGAAACAAGAAAGAACAGTCTGGGATCATTTGGTGATTTTTAAAAAAAGTTTTCAGCATTGTTTTTTTCTTTCTTTTTCTGTTTTCCTTAAATTCAATCAGGTGTTTCTTCAAGTGTTTAAACTGCCATCACTCCTGGAGGAATTGAAGATGAATCTTAAAAAACAGAAAGAAGATGCAGAAAGGGGAGGAAGATCCTTTAGCTTCGTATTTTAATTTTTAAAATGGAGATCCTGAACTATGAAAAGCTAAAGGAAAAGCTTCAAGAGCAAGAAGAAGGGCAGGACAAAGAAGAAGCCATTTTAAATGATCAAATAATGCAAAGGATGGTAATAAAGGGGAAAAGGAGGAAAGGAGTTAAAAGTTTGAGATCAAAGGGAACAGCCAAAAAGAAAAATAGTCTGAAAAAGAAGTATATCAGCAAGGAGAAACAGAAAAGAAAATTACAGAAGGGAAAATTAGAGAGAGAAGGGTATAAAAAGGGGTTGAGAAAAAGGGGGGAAAGATAGAAAGGGAAAGAACTTTTGAGGGAGAAAAAGAGGAAATAAAGAAAA
>BLBF01009469.1:0-13589 GCA_015471245.1 Laticauda colubrina | reverse complement strand
CGTGCCCTGTAAAAGGTCACTGAGAAGACAGAAGCTTAATGATTACACGTGAATGATACAATGTTGCAAATACATGATACATAGTTACAACATGGAAGTCTGCCAAACTTCAGAGGGCAAGAACATTCCATATAGGGCAGGGTTGCTCAGCAACTAAAGTGTTACATGGCCAAACCTAACTGTATGAGCTGTTGCTTTCAGGACCAGCTGAAGTTTCCTAGTGGGCTTCAAAGACAGCCTTATGTAAAGTGCATTGCAATAATTCAAATGGAAGCTAACCAGAGCATCAATGACCATAAGCATGTCCTGATAAAGTTAAGATACAATAATATATTGCATAATATCCTTTACTTTATGAGTAACAAGTAACATCTCTGGAGAATCAAATCCAAAGAAGAGCTGTTATTCCCATTTTCATAATTTTATTACAGAGCTGCAAAATTTAAAAGCACTTTACAATCAATATATTTAACCCCATTTCGTAAACATTAGATACTCAGTTACTGATTGTTAATCCTGGTGTGCAGGAAAGAATTTCAGGACAGGAAGTCAAAGGCTTTGGCAGAAACCAATAAATGAAGTCATTTTTCAAAGAAAAAAACCCCAACAATAAATATGTCTTTTAAATTATTATTTTTTTTTTTTAGTAAATTGAAAATATAATCAAACCTATAATGATTTCCTTTAAAGATTTAAAATAGACAAGTGTCTGGCTTATCATGATTTAAAAAAATAAAGATAGCCTTCTAACATATATATGAAGGGTCTCAATTTATTGCAATGGTAGCAACAGAGATTATAGCATGGTCCTGGACAAAGCTATGCCTGTGCCAAGATAGACCCTCATTGTTGGGAAAATTTGTTTTGCCTACTGAAGCAAAACAAATTTACCCATTCATTTTCATGTATGTTTCTGTGCCTGCATGGTCTCTCAAGCTTGACTTTCTGCTTGGACATACCAGTTTATCCTATCAAAACAACACTATTTGGACTATGGCATCTGCAATTAGCCACTGAAATTAGTCATCCTGTGCTCTCCCAGCCATATCAGCTTTGGGCCTACAATTCCAGGTTTGGTTACACTATACCTCCCAGTCCTTTCTATCATAAGCCAACATTGGGATTGCTAGATGAAATTCAATTTATATTTTAGTATTCCTTCTGCAAGGAGAGAGAAGCCCAAGTAAAATCCCCTTGACTTACAAACCTGATTTGACTTTTATGTTCCCCAATTCTGGCATGTCATCACAAGTGGATATAATACTATACATAGGTCAAAATTTATATATTCTTATGGAGAAGAATTTATTTTGAATTGTAATATTTGCTCTTCATATATCAATTAACTAAACATTTGCTAAACCAAAAACCGAATTCTGACTTTTCTTTTCCTACTGATTGTATGGAAGAAAAAAAAGAGGTAAGCACATGAATTCAGTGCTTTGAAGAGTCTCATTTCTACTTACTATATATTGTAACTTTTAATTATGGTTTAAAATTATATGCGAACTGTTGCAACCAGGAGATTTGTATGAATAGATATTTGCAGCCAAGCCAGGCTCTTGATCCTAACAAATTTGAAAACTCATGCTGTCTATATCGCAGTCTTCCAATATCTCAGGAGCTGCCACAAAGAAGAGGAGTCAAGCTATTCTCCAAAGCATCTGAGGGCATGACAAGAAGCCATGGATGGAAACTAATCAAGGAGAGATGGCGGAGCAACCTGAGAGACGATCCAGTAAAAAAAAGGGGAATGCGGCCGACCCTGCTCTCACATCAGATCAACACGCCCTAAATGGGGACAACTCAACTCTGTATATCCTTTGACTTTGGAGCCTCTTCTGCTTCCGTTGGAATTGCAGAGGAGGATGATAATTGCCATTATTGTTTTATCTACTGTCGTGGTGATGAGAAATATAGCAGAATGAGAAAACCAAATTAAAATTTTTCTATCATATCCTGTAAGAGGGGTATACACCACTGAAGAGACCCCTTGTTTCTGGACGAGGTCCAAGAACCTCTGTGGGACAGTTATGACTTCCTCTTACATTATTGGTTGGGAGAAGATTAAATCGTCTGACCCCCTTACACTAACAATTGTTGGGCTAAGGGGAATGAAATATCAAGGCAGGCAGTAGTTGTTTTTTTTTTTTAAACAACAGTGACTTGAAAAAAGTCTGAGGGGGAAACAGACCTGAAGGTCAGTGGTCTGGCTTAATGCCTTCAATGTCTGACATGCCCCCCCTTTTTAGAGGATCTGCCTCTGACAGATTTTGGTCACTGTTGTGAGTAGACCCTTCCTCAACCTGTTCCATCTGGTCTCTCGTTCTCCCTCATCCTGTGCATGATGTGAATGTGTAACTGGATTATATAATACTCCCCTGAAGGAGGTACCTGCTGGTAATGAAGGTCCATTCTGCATAGTAACTAAATTGAGTGAGAATCGAGGTCAGATTGTGGAGGCTGCCTAGCCATCGATTTCTACTGTACCCTGGCTGCAATGCCTCTTCAAGTTGCCATGTGCCTCCAGGCCTACAATTTGTCAGGGATATCCTCTGGGAGGAGGAATTGTGGTGTGGTCCCACAAGTGTCTGTCAGGCAAGTAGTGCTGTTGAAGGCCTGGGTTGAACCGGTCCCTCTGAGGCTCTCCTGGATGGCATTGAGAGATCCAGGGATGGAGGTAAGGTGAAATATGGAACACTTCACAAATTTGCATGTCAATCATGCGCAAGGGCCATGTCAATCTTCTCTGTATCATTCCAATTTTAGTATATGTGTTGCTGAAATGAGCACTCTGGAACTGGGACCAGCCTGGCTGGGGAAGAGGACTGAGACTTCTGTTCAACCTCCCTTATGTATTTTTTTTTTTTTAAGATATGTTCATATAATGCATTTTGGTGTCTCTTGGCATCCTTTGTTGCCTTAAACGTCTCTCTAGGATGTTTTGACCTACTTTGAGTTGGTTTATGGTTCTCTGGGGATATTTTTGGTTGCTCTTGAAGTTTCTGACCTAAAGCCCACAAGGTGAGATATCTATATCTGTATATCTATATGTGTATGAGATATTAATGGACAATTGACTGGTTCAGAAGACTGATGTAAACAAAGGCAGGAATCCTCTTGATATTTGCTCTCCCCCCCTTTTTTTTTTGGTAAATTCAATTTGTTATTATGTTATTATTCATAATAATATTGATATCATTAATACTATTATTATTGATAACATTTTTGTTGTTGATAACATTTTTGTTATTCTGTGCACAGCTACTAACATAAATTGTTGTGCTGTTACCAAACTCATAATTAGATGACTGAATATGGAATCAAATTGTGAGGCCAAATAGAGAACACCTTTCAGGACCTGTATTGCAATTGGATGATCCTGCAGTCACTGGCCCTCAATAGCTTCCTGCCCATACATACACAGGCCTTGGCGCTCACTGTTACTGTGCTGCAAGAATTCTGTGAGGGCTGCCAACTTAAAAAGGAAGCCCAATGTCAGCCTCAGAAAGAGGTCTATAATCGGCATAAATGTCCCCTGGACCTTCACGGAGATCCTTGTGAGGGGAAGTGGCCTCTCAACAGATTAATGCCATGGAATTCTTCTAAACAAAATGATGCCGGTGTTGTTTTAGTCATCAAGATGTAGCATCAACCATCACCTCTTACTGTGAGCTGATGTGAATCTAACTAGACTTTGAGAATTTTAGCAGGAGAACTCTGAGTCCTCTGGCTCCACCCAATCAATAGCTCTTGCTTCTTCTATATACCTTGTGGGAGGATATCTGAAATTACAGAATCTCCTGTGGAGAAATACCTGAGGATAAGGATGTTCTGTCCTGCTTAGTGACCGGAATTATAGGGAATACCAATCAGAAGGAGCGCTGTGTTGTTGGCCAGAGCAGTATGCTGCACCCCCGCAGAGATACATTGACGTATTGCTAATTCCACCCACAATCTCATCTTTGCGAGGATCTTTTCCAGTAAGTCATCATCTTGACAGAATCCCGCTGTTGGAGAAATGTAGCCACAGGGTCATTTCGAGTTGCTTGTACTGATCTCGATGGGCTACCTGATCTTGTGCAGCTGTGCTGCATCTGGGTTACACAGACAGATCCAGGGGTGGTTGCAGAGGGGGACTGGAGCCAAAGTAGGTCTGGAGGAGATGAGGTTTGAGAATTTTCTTCATCCTCCCACATGAACTTTTTCATGTGTTTTTCGAGTATCTTATGGCACTTGTTAGCATCTTTTTCTGCTGCTTAGGAGGTACACTTAGAATGCTTCAATTTCTTTTGAGAGTTTGACATGGCTCTTGAGCTACTGCCACTTGCCATTGTGACGGCTTATTAAATTTTACTGTTAATGAGGCTGAAATGTTGGGCGGTTGGCACACCCAGGGGCCTGAACCAGCAATGGTCAGGGAACCCTAAAACAATGCTCCCCAGTTTTGTATAATCTTATGGAAGAATATTGATTTCTTATTCCTGTTTCTATTATTATTATTGTTACTTTTATTCTGCTATTAATATTATTATTTCTGAATTAGCCAAATTTGGAACACCTCATAGGCCTAGAAAGGAGGAATTACTGAAATAAGATGTAGGCCTGCGACAGCTTCCTGCACAGGTAGACACGGTCCTTGGTGCTCGCTGTGGTGATTCTGTTTAATTCTGTGAGGGCATAAGCCAAGAGTTTCCTCCTTAATGAATAAGGGTCCAAAATAGAATAATTATATCTGAATATCTATATCTATAACTATAACTATATCTATCTGTCTGTCTGTCTATCTATCTATCTATCTATCTATCTATCTATCTATCTATCTATCCACACATACACACATATGTATTAGGGTGATTTCCCTCGGGTTCCAGGAAGGAGACCCCTGCTTGGGGAAAGAAAAGCCTCTCACAGTTCCAGAAATAAAATGCAGATCATTACCGCATGGTTAGTGAGTCTGTAATGGCGCCAGCCATTTTCTCTTTAGGCGCGTAATGAGTTAAATCGGCTCAGCAGCACTTCCACGCGTTGTGGGCAGTTGATACTGCAGAGTTTCCTCTTGAATAAAAAGGCACGGTGGAGCAGATGGGTGCTGATGTCCCCACCCTAGACGGTGTTCCCAGGGGAGAGAAAAAAGCCTGGGACCCTTTTAAAATGGAACCTTTCCCATCGGGCGCAGGTGGAGGCAATTGTGGTGGCTCAGCTTGAAAAGATCATAATGTGAGTTGTTAGCCATGCGGCTGAGGCATTATCACCTCCGATCGTCCTGGGGGCAAGAGATCATTTTCTGAAGCTACGGTGAGCTCCCTTGGCTTGAGTTATATATCATAGGGAGCTGCTTGACTCATTGAAACTAAAAGCCTTAAAGGAGTTTCAAAGCAAACCTTTTGGTTGACTCCTTTTGAAGCCTTTGCTATTCCAGCCAAGGGAAAGGAAATTAAGCTGGCTATATCCAGGAAGGCTGAGCAAAAACTGGGGACATTAGGGAGGAGTCCTATGGAGGAGGAAGAGCATCTTCTCAATTAAAGCCCAGCCTATCAAACGAGTGACAGAAGCATCATCTTCAAACAATGGATGCTCTGAACAGCTCATCTGGAGAAACAGATTCCTTTGTCATTTTTTTGCTGATGGCAATTGCTTTTACTTAGAATCAATCTAGGAGCAAATGCAGTGCAATGATATTTTGGAATTCCCTGGACACTTCTCTGAAGAAAATGTTCTATTTTCCTCCTAGAAATTCTATATTATCACAAAATAGTATTCCCATGTGGAGTTTGGGAAAGAAATAGAATGATGGCTGGAAACATCTGGTGTTAAGAAGAGATCTCTTTACCCCCATTTTGCTCACATTTCAGGTTCTCCCCCCAAATATAGGACATAAATGGCAGCAAAGAGTTAAAAGTTTTCTGTACCTTTTTTCTGTCCTTCAGTGGTTATCTAGAATTTCAATCCCAAAATGGACGAAGATTGTCAAAAATGTATGCTGCCCTCCTTTATATCAGTTCTTGTGCATGAGGTAGCAAAAGAGTTTTAATATCGCTCAGCCTAAATCCTAACTAAGCTATTTCTGTGCTTAGACTATAAGCTGACTTCAAGCTTTTCATTCTTCCTGAGATGATATAAACTCAGTATAATTGTTCTCTAAAATGTCAGGACAAGACATGAAAATATCAAACAGCTAGTTAAGTGCTTACTCCAGAAGCAGCATCTTGTCTGATGAACTTGCTATAGTGCAGTTGACAGAGCACATTCTGTTACAACTTCAAACATATTGAGAGTCTCTGCCTTGAGCCATAAAATCTGTATGCTACAAAGTACAAGTGACAAATGTTTGAGGAAAGCATCGATGCTGAATGCTGAAACAGACCTGCTCAAAGCCTTTCCTTACAACATTGCTTCTAAACCTTTACAGTAGAGACAAAGGAAAGATATTATAGTTAGTATAAGGGCTGTATGTAGGTATGTCAGATATTATTTGAATTGACTTCTGAATTAGCTTTCAAATAATACTCCTTTGTACTTCAGTAGCAGCAAATAGTTCCTTAGGGCTCTGTGGGTTTTCATCAAATGGGCATTATTATTGATTTGCATAAGGGAATCCCAGAATGGTTCTCTATTTGGAACAATACATTGGAAATATTTTGTCAATTCTGTGTCAAGGTAAATCACATAGTAAGAAGGTTCAAACTGAATTTTTTACATTCTTTTTTTTTTAATTGCCCCCAACAAAATCCAGAAACTGAAACTGAGTTTCAACATTTGGTTGAGTACAGGAGTTCAATCTGTTTATTTTGAGATGGGTGAAAAACTGTTCCAACCTGTGATTAAGAGCTGAGTTAATCTCTTAACTCAGAACTGATGACAGCTTTCAAATCTCATTTACATACCTGAAATGTTGAAAACTGATGAATGGTAATGGCTATATCTTACGAACATGTACAATTCATTTATTATAAATAGCCAGATAATTTGGCTAATCAAGTATTGAGACAAATAAGCACTCTAGTTTCAGCACTACTGTACATATTGACAAGAAATTACATGCAGACTCACAGGACCTCACAAAATATGTTTTCTCTGAACTAAGCCCCATTGAGTTCAACAGGTCCTCTGTAATTTCAGCAGTCTTCTTTATCTTGGCTTCTTTCTTCTTGAACAACACTGTTATGCTGACTGGAAAGTTTGGGGTTATTAGTTCAATGCATCTGGAATGCATTAAATCAGAAGAGTTCAAATGAAGACAAGCCATGTTTGTAGCTTAATAATTTGTTATTTGGTAAACTGAATTGTTCATAGTATTATTATTTTTTGTTTTAATTATTGTAATATGGATATGCAAACTTAAGAAAACCTGTCTCTGCCACGTTTTTTGTTTTGCCACACATCATCTTTGATATAAACAATCAAAATTAAACCTTTAAAGAGCAACTGGAATCCCTAAAACAATGGCTTTTCAGAAGGGTAAAGTGCTAAAACTGATGAAGAAAAATGTCATTTAATCTCAAACAATAATCTGTATGCCTACCTTCATTAAGCTCAGTCCTCAAACTATTATCTCCATTAAATTGCCAATGCCGGAAAGGAAGACTAACAGTCCTTCACTGTTTACTACTTGTAGAAATGTATGTCCAAACTATCCCTGACTTGAAAATCTCAGAATATATTTACATAGATACTACCAGTAAATTCTGAGGTCTGTATAGTAATCAGACTATGCCATTTATGAGTCAATTTAATAAAGATGTAAAACTTTTCTAATTGTACCTGGGAACATGAGAAAATCACCACCTTGAAAAAGGATAAACTGCTAACAATGAATGTACATCCTTGCTATATATAGAATCCTATTCGATTTGTCTTAATTGTTCTTTGCTTTCCTACAGAACAGCTTTTTTCCAGAAGAATCCTCTGTTCTTTTCCTGAACCATATAACAACATGAAAAAATATCTTTCAAAACAGAAAGAACAAATATTTTCCATATAACTTCAAACTTTCCAATTCATAATGTACTTTCAGTAATGCTGGAAAAACTGTTGTGTTTCTTAGTAATGTTTGGGAATATCCCTAAATGTTAGTTTTTTTAAAATTCAGCCTTTATGCCCGTCTTTCTTCTTTTATATATTTTTTCACAATAAAATCTTCAATCCCATGCAGCTTTACTTAAAAATATTATCTCACTGAACACAGAAGACTTGCATCTAAATTAACATGTAAATTATAGGGATTTCTAATAAAGCAGAAACTGATTTTATTCAGAAATGCAAGGTGCCCATTAACAATAATTGAAATCTGCTTTCATAAACAACATCAATCTCCTATGTGAAATATATAAGCCTCATCTTAGGGTTCAAGCATGTGTATTTTATATTGGCATGATGACTTCCAGAAGAAGATTCTTGGATGAGAAGTGAAATGTCTTCAAAGTCCAGTTGCCTTTTGAAAAACCACTTTGGGGACAACCATGACTTGGATGACTGAGAATCTCCATAGACAGATGACTTCGAAAAATTCCAACTGGTATGCCCAATGCTGAGATAGGAAGCACTGAACTATAGTCCTTATAAGGGAAGCTTGATCTAATGGTTAAGGCATGGATTTGATATAAAAGAAACTAGTTTGCTCTAGGCATGAAAGCCAATTGGATTACTTTGCAACAATGACTTTTCTCTGTTTTAGGAACAAGGCATTGGCAAATCACTTCTGCAAGTGTTGCCAAGAAAACTTCCAAACCTTGTCTATACAGTCAAAGGAGTAAAGACTTATTCAAAGGCAATAAATAAATAAATAATCTTAGTTTTACAATTGTAATTGCCCTATCTGGTAGTAACATCACCAAATTCAGTAAGACTTCTCAACTGAATATTCATATTATGTTTTCATTTTAAATATTCCCACATATACTTGAATTGGCCTAGGTTAATGAGACTTCAAGTAAATCCACTGAATCAATGAGAATTCAGTTAATTAATTTACACTGATTTAAGGAAGTCTGCCCTAAGTAACTATGTTCATTCAGAACCAGAAGTGAATCTTTTGCTGTTATTAATGTACACAATTGATGCTTTAATTGATTAATTGATTAAAGTACTCTTAAGAATAAATATGAGGAAAAAACTTTCCTTTTTGTAACCAGAATGTTATTTTCAATAATCCTCTACACAGACCTATTTATGCTATTCTTTAAATCACTGTGAAACTATTTTTTATAACAGAAAGAACTGCCAATCATTCTCAAAAGAAATTAGAATCCCATAAAAATATTAGGCTCTGTGTCTCAAATGAATTTATTAATATGTGATTAATTGGTGACTTTCACACTAAATATTGAAAATTTTAATCACCATTTTAAAGAAAATGTTTTATAGTAATTGACAGAAAGTTGTGTAATGATATAATTTAAATAATTAACAGAAAAAGGGTTGAAATAACTAATCTAAAGCCTTCACACAAAAAGGGATCATGAAAAAAGTCAGACTTTTATAATTTAAATTGTAAATTATAAAATAGAGAAGAAAGAACAGCTTCATGCCCAGTTGACAAAACCAGAAAAGACCCTCTCCAAATTTAGATCTCTGAATGATATACAATATTTTAAATCAAGACTTTTATTTCTAATACTTCAACTGAAACAAATAAGAAACAGAAGCTGTCCTCTGAGAATTATACAGCCTAACTATTCTCTTTTGCCGAATATAAATTTTGTTCAGTTGCATATTAGATTGCACTTAGCCAAGTGTAGATGTGTAGCTATGGGAAATATATCCTGTTTTTGTTTTCACAAGACATAAAAACACAAGCAATTTCATGATTTCAACAACTATGGAAGGCTAAAGATATGAGGTAGAGGAAAGATATACAAGTCTATACAGAGATGCAAAACAATATAACGATAAAATACTGAAGGATACTTTTTGAAAAATGGAATCAGAAATTAGTAACTACAATTTCATCAATGTCAGTAAGGATGTCTGATTCTATGAACAGACTATGTCCAAAACATGATATTGAAGAAATGACAAATGTAGAACAAATTTTATCTGATAAGATAGAGATGGCACTGCAAATGAATTTGCAACTGACTAGCCATTACAGTTTTAGAAATGATGTTTTCCTGGACCTACAAAAGAAACCCACTGGTGAGGTTTTAAAATTTAAAGCAGAAATACAAATGACAAATCAAGAGGGTAGATAATTTTCCCTACTGGATTTACAAAAGAGCATTGTTAAAACCTTAAAGAACTCTGAAGAATGGGATAAATAAAGAACAAAAGAGAAATAAAATCCTATGACATGAGTTGATTGAATGAATTACAGATTAAGACTGTTTGAAATAAAAAGAAAAGAATATGTTGGTTTATTTGACCAAGATTAAAACAAAATATATTATTACTTCTAGAAGCCCTTGGTGCTCGCTGATCTTGGTTGTTTTCTTCCAAATGTTTCATTAACCAACCAGGTAATAATATCAGTGCTAGATGGGAACATGGCTCCCTCTTCTTTTAAAACATAAAAAGCATGGAAGAAATATAATATTAGCCCATCAAGGCATGCATAAGTTAGCAACTTAAACAGATTTGACAAAATGGCACATCAATTTCTTTATTTATTTTGGAAAATTTATATAGCCACCTACTTGCTCACAGCAACTCCAGGTTGCTCACAAAAATAAAAGCACAATGTAAAAGAAATAAAAATAATAAATAATAACATAATAATAAATAATAACCCCCACCCCCACCTCTTGGTTAGAGAATCAATCATTCTTCTCTATGGTATGCTGCATATTTACACTGTTTTATTTATAAATGATGTTGACATAAAATGGTAAACACCATAAAATGCTATTGCAAAGGCAATAATGACTTCATGTACTAAAAATATAGTAAATGTTATGGACAAGCCACAAACCTTTCACATATGTTAAATTCAAAAGCTCTTTTTCAAGATTAATGCTGAATAAATTAATTATTTTCAATATTTTAATATCATTTAACCAAAATAAGTGATTTATTCCAAGTTCAAACCTATGTTCTGTTAAGCCCATGTCGCACTGGCCAACGGATGCAAAAAGGACACAGCGGACGAGCAAAATGTTCCATCCGTTGTTATCTGCTCTCAAAAGGGGCAAAAATTTGCATAACCGGAGCGGATAACACGGACGCGGGGAGGACGCAGGGCGGATGCAAAGCGGATGCGGAACGGAAGCCCAGCGGATGGAAGCGGATGGGAGCGGATGGCACATCCGCTGGGCTTCCGGGGGGCCTCAGCGAAGCGGATGCGGAATAGATACAGCGGATGCAGAGCAGAAGCCTAGCGGATGCCTGGCATTAATTGCGCATGCGGAGAGGATGCATTGCGTCAGCCCCGCGGATATAACAGAAGCAGCTCGGAAGCAGGTCACCATTTAGAGGAAAGACCTGCTGCCGGACACATTGACTGCCTTGCCTGCCCTGCCTGCATGTCTGCCTGCCAGCCTTGCTGCCAGCCTTGCTATCTGCCTTGGTGCCTGCCTCCCTGCCAGCCTTGCTGCCAGCCTTGGTTCCTGCCAGCCTCCCTGCCAGCCAGCAACCCCACAACCATGCGGAAGCACAGCAAGCCTCAGCCATCTGCTGCCAGCCCTGGCAAGAGGAACAAGGCTACCATCCCGCCCCCTGGCCCTCACTCTGGTTCTGCTGGGGCTTCTGCAGAACGGGCTCGCTCTTCTGGGGCTGGCGCTTCTGCTGCTTCTGTTTCTGGAGGAGCTGATGACAAGCACTCCAGCACCAGCCATCTCCACAGCACCTGCACCCTTCACCCCTGGGACTGAGCAACCAAGAGGAGTGCCAGAGACTCATTTTTGTCTTATAGCTTGTTGTTAATAAAGTCTATTTATGATTCACACACTTGCTTCATTTCTTTTTTTTAATAAAGTCTTGCTGGAAACTTTTAGAAATGGTTTAAGCCTTTGCATGCTTGTGGGATGGGTAAGGATAGCAGTGGAATGGGCAGGGATACCTTTGGGATGGGTAATACCTGTGGGATGGGCAGGGATACCTTTGGGATGGGTAATAGCTGTGGGATAGATAAACCTCCAGTGCAAGCATAGTGGGACTGTATGGTCCACCCTCTCAGGTGCCACACCTATGGCCCTTTATTATCAATAACAATATAATCAATCATCCACACATGTCAACATAAACACAACTCTTTATTAAATGCCCTGTTCATTGTAGGGCCACTCAACATACATGGCCCAATCTCATCCGTGCGATGAGACAGGCTGAAGGAAGCATCCATTAAGCATCTACCATCCTGTCTTGCCACTCCACCGCTCCAGCTGGGGAGTTGCACCAGTGTTTCAGGAGGTTGCGCTGCTTCTTCCCTTCACGTGAGGCTCTGTTGGGGCCTTGCACATCCTCAGTGTCGATCAGGTTTTGCCCTTGCCTCCATTCCCCAGCCTCCATGTCCCCATTGCCTTGTTCACAGTCCACAAGCCTGTTCTGCAAGACTGGGTAGCGGGTGCGCATGAGATTGTGCAGGATGCAGCAAGCTTCCACGATCCTTCTCATGGTCTCTGGGCTATGCTGCATGTTGGTGAGAAGTACCTGGAACCTGTTGGCCAGGATGCCAAGGGCATTCTCCACCACCCGCCTTGCCCTGAACAGCCTGTAGTTGAAGATCCTCTCTTCACGGGTTAGGAGTCTGGAAGTGTATGGCTTCATGAGGTAGGTTCTGAGGGAGAAGGCGTCATCCCCCACAATGAAGTAGGGCACATCTTGTGTGTCATTGGGCAGCGGGTCTGGATCTGGGAAGCCCACCATGAGGTTGCTTTCCAGCCCCTCCTTGAGGTGACTACCTGGGCATCTGAAGATGAGCCGTTGCCTGAAGCATCGATGTACATGAACTTGTAGTCAGCATCGACCATGGTGAAGAGGATGATGCTGAAGAAGCCCTTGTAGTTGTGATAAGTGGACCCCGACTTGGCTGGCGCTTTGCAGGCCACGTGCTTGCCATCTATGGCTCCAACGATGTGGGGGAAGTTCCACTTCTTTTTTTTTTTTTTTATAAAGTTTTTATTAATTTTCTACAAACAGACAAACATACAAAACATTAAAAACATCTACTCTCATATATACTTCCGGTGTATCGGTTGGTTCATCAGTTTTGTGCATTCATTTTATAGTGTCAATTACAATTATATTGCATAACCACTCATATTGTCAATCCATATTCTAATATTACTAAAAAAATAAAATAAAAAAATCTTTTTCTGACTATACTTTTAATCATTCATGCTTTGTGAGATAACAATACTTCAAACAGTTTATTCTATAACTTATCATATAATCATAACAAATCAATCCTAAAAACTCTTCATATATATAATATTAATGCTCTATTATTGTATTTTATCATCTAACCATTGATAAAAAAAACCCCAAATTGCATAAAATTGTTTATCTTCTTGTTCTCTAATTTCAAATGTCAATCTACTCATCTCAGCACATTCCAATATTTTCTCAATAATTTCTTCCTGCAATGGCATTTTCTCATTCTTCCAGTTTTTAGCAAATACAATCCTAGCCGCTGTTAATACATTTACAATCAA
>BLBF01009450.1:0-12815 GCA_015471245.1 Laticauda colubrina | reverse complement strand
CCTCCAACAAGGCAATGGGGTCATGGAGCCTGGGGAATGGAGGCAAGAGCGAAACCTGATCGACACTGAGGATGTGCAAGGCCCCAACAGAGCCTCAAATGAAGCAAAGAAGCAGCGCAACCTCCTGAGACAATGGTGCAACTCCCCAGCTGGAGCAGTGGAATGGCAAGACAGGATGGTAGATGCTTAATGGATGCTTCCTTCAGCCTGTCTCATCACACGGATGAGATTGGGCCATGTATGTTTGGTTGGCCTACAATGAGCAGGGCGTTTAATAAAGAGTTGTGTTTATGTTGACATGTGTGGATAATTATTACATTATTATTGATAATAAAGGGCCATAGTTGTGGCACCTGGGAGGGTGGACCATACATTCCCACTATGCTTGCACTAGAGGTTTATCTATCCCACTGCTATCCTAACCCATCCCACAGCTATTACCCATCCCACAGGTATCCTAACCTATACCAAAGCTATCCTTACCCATCCCACAAGCATGCAAAGGCTTAAACCATTTCTAAAGGTTTCCAGCAAGATTTTATTAAAAAAAAGAAATGAAACAAGTGTGTGAATCAAAAATAGACTTTATTAACAACAAGCTATAAGACAAAAATGAGTCTCTGGCACTCCTCTTGGTCGCTCAGTCTCAGGGGTGAAGGGTCCAGGTGCTGTGGAGGTGGCTGGTGCTGGAGTGCTTTTCATCAGCTCCTCCAGAAGCAGAAGCAGGAGCAGCCCCAGCCCCAGAAGAGCGAGCCCGTGCTGCAGAAGCCCCAGCAGAATCAGAGTGAGGGCCAGGGGGTGGGATGATAGCCCTGTCCCTCTTGCAAGGGCTGGCAGCAGATGGCTGAGGCTTGCTCTGCTTCTGCATGGTTGTGGGGTTGCTGGCTGGCAGGAAGGCTGGCAGGGAGGCTGGCACCAAGGCTGGCAGGCAGGCAGGCAGGCACCAAGGCTGGCAGGCAGACAGGCAGCAAGGCTGGCAGCAAGGCTTGCAGGCAGGCTGGCACCAAGGTTGGCACCAAGGCTGGCACCAAGGTTGGCACCAAGGCTGGCACCAAGGCTTGCAGGCAGACATGCAGGCAGGGCAGGCAAGGCAGCCAATCTGTCCGGCAGCAGGTCTTTCCTCTGAATGGCGGCCTGCTTCCGAGCTGCTTCCGTTATATCTGCGGGGCTGACGCAATGCATCCCCCCTGCATGCGCAATTAACGCCAGGCATCCGTTCGGCTTCCGCTGTGCATCCGCTAGGCTTCCGCTGTGCATCCGCTGTATCCGTTCCGCGTCCACTTTGCTGAGGTCCCCCGGAAACCTAGCGGATGCACCATCCGCTCTCATCTGCTTCCATCCGCTGGGCTTCCATTCCACATCTGCTTTACATCCGCCCTGCGTCCTCCCCGCGTCTGTGTTATCCGCTCCGGTTATGCAAATTTTTGCCCCTTTTGAGAGCGGATAACAACGGATGGAACATTTTGCTCATCCGTTGTGTCCTTTTTGCATCCATTGGACAGTGTGACATGGGCTTTAGTTGCAAAGTTCCAAAGCATTAACATCTTTTTTGTTGTGTGGTGACCAAAAATGGTTGCAATATTCCAGGTGTGGTCTTACTACGGTTTTATAAAGTGTAACTAATACTTTATGCGATCTTGAATCTATGCCTCTGTTTATATAGTATAACCCATGGTTGTATCAGCTTTTTTGGCAGCTGCTGCACACTACTAGCTCATATTCAAGTGGTCATCCACTAGGACTCCAAGATATCTCTCATTTTTGAGCCAGGTCTCACCTAATCTGTACTTAAACCTTTGGATTTTATTGCCTAAATGTAAAACTTTGGTTTTCTCCATGTTAAAATTCATTTTGTTGGCTAAGGCCCATTGTTCAAGTTTCTCTAGATCTTTTTGGATCCTGAGCTTGTCTTCTGGAATGTTGGCTATTCCTGCCAGTTTATTGTCATATGCAAATTTGATGAGTTCCCCTTCTAGTCCCTCATAAAAGTCATTTATGAAGATATTGAAGAGTACTGGGCCGAAGACGAAATCTTGTTGTACCCCACTGCTTACTTCTTTCTATGTGGATGATCACTGGGACTTTTAAGAAGAGACTGGAGATCCACTTGTCAGGAATGTTATCAAGTCTCCTGATTGAACAGGGGGTTGGACTAGAAGACCTCCAAGGTCCCTTCCAACTTTGTTATTCTGTTCTGACATGTTGGCTTAATTTGAATTGCATTGAAAATACTAGGACTTAATCACATAACTGAATATTTTTATTGATTCCCTTTTAATAGAACTTAATGTGCATCATTATGGTTTTGGTATGTAAAGTTGTTCCACATTTTTATGTGAACATAGGAGTGTGGGCACAAAATTATACTACCTCAAACCAATTCTAAAGAGATGCATGGCTTGTGACTTTAGGGCTGCAGCTGATTCCTCTTGACTAAGGCCTTAAAAATAGGTTTAATTATATAATTATGCACTAACTCAACAATATTTTAAAGAGGCAGTTAAATGCAGCAAAAAAAAAAATCTCCTCACTTTTTTATCCTTTCACCACACATACTCAGGAGGGTTACCATGTTATTTCTTTTTATGTATTTACTTTTTTGAGTACAAAAGCCAGGACTAAATTCTCTAACATTTTATTTCCAAGAATGTCATTCATCTCAAAGGAATCCTTTATATGGAAGATTTGCTCTGTCAGTCTTACATTCCAAACCATTGCGCTTCTCAAGGTACAAATTTAACTTTAGGTAAATTATATTACTTAGGGCAGATATCTGAATTTGTCACATCCAGGTGAAGAGAAATGTTAATCTCATTTGAAACCTTTAGAATATCATGGTATCACAGTTTCAGAGTTCTTGTCTTGTTGGTATTGTTGTTCTATTTTAAGGTAGTACATATAACTATTTTAAGACATTGGTACATATTGATTACTGACTACTTGAGTATTTCTCATTTTGAAGATAACATGACAGATTGTGTTTGTACTTTAATGTTACCTAATGTTTATGAAGCCCCTGAATTTAGTCTAGGAGTGTGAGGCAGAGGTCTAGAGACCTACTTTCTTTTACTTCCTTCCTTTTATTCCATTCACTATACCAGATAGGCTTTATGAAAAATGAGCTGTAGTAAATTCACCATTTTCATCATTCTTGTATCCTACACTAATTCGCTCTCAGCATTTTTTTCATAAACATAAACGTGAATTAAGATTTAAGGCTGGAGTTAATTCTGGAGAGTTGAATAAAGCAAACAGCAGAAAAGTGTAATCCTGACTCTGGTGTCTTTGTGAAAAAGGCAAAACAATTTTATTTTTTCCCCAGCCTTCATTCTTATCAGCTAGTCAAATTTCTTTCCTTTTTCCCAAAGGTGCTTTTTCAAGAGGCAACTGGACTTTCTTGGTTTTTTTGAAGATGTTTTGCTTGTCATCCAAAAAGCTTTTTCAGCTCTGACTAGAGCCAAAGGCACCTTTGAGACAACCATGACCTGGATGACTGAGAATCTCCACAGACATTTAGTTATGCACATTGGGATAGACAACCTTCAAATGGTGAGGAAGTATAAACAGATTTCCAGAAAAATTGCAGACTACAGGAACCATTTCCGCTTCGGTTTGAGATTCAGACAACACACGCTCAGAGGTGGGATTCTACCAGTTCTCACCTATTTGCTAGAACCGGTTGTTAACATTCTAAGCAGTTCAGAGAACTGGTTGTTAGAAGAAATTACTGGCCTAATCCTGTAAGGAAGGCAGGAAAGAAACATTCTGGTGTTGCTTACAGAAACTGCCTCTCCGTTGACCCTTATTACATTCTTGGCAGGACTAGACTTCTTGTCTCTGGAACTTCTCTGGAGTTTTTTTTCCTCTCCTTTGCTGGTACTTTGCTTGTGTGGAATGACCATTCAAAGTTACAATGACACTGAAAAAAGTGACTAATGACCATTTTTCACACTTACGACTGTTGCAATATCCTCACAGTCATAAGAGGACAGGCGAGAAGTGTGCCTTGATGTGAGTGATATTGAGTTGGCCATGCCCAGCCAATAACATGACCACCAAGCCATGTCCACCCAGTCACATGACCACCAAGCCATGCCCACCAACTAAGCCATGCCCATAGAACCGGTTGTTAAAAATTTGAATCCCACCCCTGCACACACTCATTCCCAACAGCCTGTCCCTTCAACAGTGAAGGGACACAGGGCAGAAAACATCCTGCAGAAATGTTTGGATGAACATTTTGAACAGCTCCGCAACACAGTTCTTTCAACAGTTCCAAGAAGGCTCCACACCCATTTCCACTACTCATGTAACCCTAAGGACACAGACAAACCTCCAAATAGCCTCAACCACTCTCTGAAAGAATCTATATGACCAGCTATCTGCAAGGAATGTAAACCCTCCCAATTCCCACCATCCAGTCAGAGCTGGAGAAGTTTCTTGGATGAGAATTGAAATGTTTTCAAAGAAAAACAAGAAAATCCAGTTGTCTCTTGAAAAAAGCACCTTTGGGACAACCATGATTGAGAATCTCCATAGACATTTTACTTCTTTTGAATCACATTTTTCAAAACATGCCCAATTTCCCCTCAGAACTCATATTTAATTATTTCATTTTCATCATTCACAGGAGTATCATATAGCTATCACCAACCTATACAGTCCTACTTCCATACACTTACAACTATCAGTACAACAGATGATGTCACTTCATGCTTCTAGAGATTTACTTTAGCAGTTCAAGTCCAAATCTTCATACCTTATGCATATATTTATTTAGCTCACTCAGAGCACCTTCATTCAGATGTAATATTGCTTTCTTTTTTATTTTATTCATTTAATAATGTATTAATTCATCCTGTTCTACCTCTTACTCTTTTTACACTTCAAGTCATGGTCTTTATGCCACTATCATCAACAGGTGGGCCCATAGGTATTGCCTTCTTATGCTCACCTTCACTTTAATCAATTAGGTCTTCTATGTTATACCTTTTCATAATATACAGAAATGTAGACTCATCCGCCTTAGTGATATCTTTGCCAACAGTATGGAAACAAAATAGATAAGTTAACATATTTTGTCCAGTTTGCCACAACTGCAATTAAAACCAAGCTTTACTCTAAGAATGCTGATATTATTCTTTGCTAACTAGAAACAGGACAAGATTTTTTTATCTGGTCCTCCTTTAGATATAGAGTATAAAGCATGAAATACTCTAAGTTACTTGAAAACTTGTGATGCTCCTTTACCTGTCTCTTCAATTTTTCTTTTGGATTAATGTACAGAACATAGCTATGCTGAGCCCGCCAGCAGTTGTAGCTACTTCACACCATCACACAACAGACCAAGAGATCTGTGTGTATTCCATGCCTCCCCCACTGAGTAAAGTGTCTCACTGAAAAACCTTGTTGTGCAACCATTTGTTTATTTACAATCTGTATTCCATATTTTCCTAACTCTCACTTCCCTAATATTTTTATTACAATAACAAAATAATATTTTAAAAGACTAACAAATCAACACACACACAAACACACATTCACACACCCCTTATATTTCTTCTTGTGTATTTGTTTTCTATTCTAGAGAATAACTGAGAGATATCTTCCCATATACAACAAATAATGAAATGATACAATATGGTGGGCGTTTTTGCCACTTTTGTATGAAAAATAGTGATGTTCAGCGAATTGTCATATGTGCCATTTACTAACCATTCACCTGAAGAATGTGGGTCTGATACAATTCTTCATAGCCATAAGCATGACACGTGTAATTGCCCATGTGAATAGTTGTTACCTTGGTTATGTAGAGAGAGTCATCTTCTCCAAAATCCTGTAAATAAACAAAAAAGAGGGTGGGGGGAAAGAGAAACCTCTCATTTAGCAAATGTGTTTGAAATGCTGCAAGAAGCTAAGCTAACACTGGTTGCTTTTGACAATTGCTTTCCCCTCTGAATTGCATTTTTAATATGTGTAGATTCGCTGGTGAAATGAATCAGAGGCCACATGCAAATGCCAAAATGAGAAAAAATATTGCAACTGAGTATCAGCTTCCGATTTCTAGAAAAAGCATACACACATAAAATTCAATACGCTGAGTCTATAATGGAAGATTTGACAAATTACAAGGCAAACTACTCTGGGGGATGGCTTTAGTATACAGAGACTGGAAATGAAAAAGCTCCATGCATTATCTATTAAATGAAATACTTGAACTGGCCTTCAGTTATCTGAAAAAATACTTTTGTAAATGGATTTTTCCATCCCTTTCTCCCGCCAAAGCTAGTAATTAAATAGGGATAAGAAGGCTGTTTCTCTTTTAAACAAACCTTCTGATTTTTAATTACCTATATTATGGATTATCTCATTTGGGGAAAAAAACCCTTCCTCCTTACTTTGGTTGCTTATTGTATAATTCAGAATGATAATTTTGCTTGACAAATTGAAATATTTGTGAGATTTCCAAATACGAGTATGTTGGCCTTATCACATTGTTCCAAATGATGCTATACAAGCTTGTATATTGATGAATAAACACAGGCAGCAGCTGTTTTTCTATTTTCATCAGTATGCAAAATTTGCTGTGCTGAATCGCTTATACTTTTATACACCATCCACAACAATACATTTAAAAACCATACTTAATTAGCTTAAAGAATTATCTTCTGGTTTTAATTAGCTTAGGGATGACGTGTGCAAAATGTACCCTTTTACATACAGAGCTTTCATGCTGAAAAAGAAAATGTTCTCTTATATATCAGACACAAAATAATAACACCGTTTTTACTTCTCAATTTCAAAAAAGAAATTCAGGAGTTCCACAACTGATACATAATATTATAGGATGTTGGAGCTGAAAAAGGTCTAAGTAGACATTTAATTCTACCTCCTTGGTCAAGGACAGAATCCTGCAATTCCATTATATCTGAAAAAGGTCATCCTTTCTTAAAACATCTCCCTAAATCAGACTCCATCACCCAGCCCTGCCAACTCTCACAGTTCTGCCGTGAGTCTCACGATTTTTTGTCATGTCTCATGGTCTCACGACAAGGCTCCTCAATCTCACGGCAAATTTAAAACTTTTTTTTTTTTCAAAATTTGGGGGTCGGCTTATATGCGCATAAATCTGATTCTCACACAAACGACATGACACCACTTCTCAGATCACGCAATATCGATATTACCATACAGTCATATATACATACAGCACATTTCTTTTTACTCTGGGCGCCTCCATTTTGCTTTTTCTACCACCGGATATAACACGCTCTGATTGGTTAGTTATTCACGTGACCGTGAATCTCACTATTTTTTATAGAATCTCCAGATTTTTTTTCATGGGTCTCCAGATTTTCCTTTATCAGGGGTTGGCAGGTCTGCATCACCTCCCAAAGCTGATATAGTCAGTTGATGTAATCAATGATCTTGTATAGCAATAGTACTTAGCAGCAATCTCTGAGTGGTTTACAATGTGAGCATGATTTGCATATTGCCCCCAACAAATGGCTCCTCATTTTACTGACCTAGGAAAGAGGTTGAGTCCCATCAGGATCAAACTCCAGGCTGTGGATAGATTTTGCCTTCATACTGCATTTTAACCACTGCGTCACCAGGGCTCTCATATAAGTACCCTTTTCAAGTTGTGAAGCTGTTTCCATATTTTTTATTTATTGTATTCTTATGCCATATGTATCACCAAATTCCAGGTGGAGTAAAGTCTTTTGCAATAGGGCTGTATTAGGCAACTTTCTGTGTCATGCTTGTACCCAACTTCCCAGAATTGCATGTGCAATTTGAAATGGATCGCATAAGTCATATGTGGTTGGCTGATTTTCAGATATGGTCTGCCAAATAGTTTCCCTGCAATTATTCCCTATTTATTTATTTTGCTTGTTTGCTTGCTTATTATTATGTTTTTTTGGCAACATCTATTTTCTGTCCTTTCCACCTTTCCACCTGTTAATTCCAGTCCTAATTTCTGGAAAAACAAAACATTGCATGCACATATAATGGTAGACTTCCAAGTGCAATTCAGGCTGCTGGTTGACATTCTTAAAGATCTACATTTATGGGCCCAGGTTATTTGTGGGAACACTTCAGCCTATGGCTTCAACCTGTATCATCTGTTGTGGCAGTGACAAGCTTTAGGTCCTCTGGATAAGAAAATATCACCTTTTGGTTATTAGGAAGTATGCTTAATTTGTCATGTTGCCTGTCCTATCAAACAGCCCTCTCCAAATATGGACAATCTCAACCTTAGTGACCTTTCAGGAAGCCATGGAAACTTGGTATTTCTTCCAGGCATTAGTTTTGGTGATATATGAAGATGTTTTATGTTTTTTAATAAGAGGACCTTGACCTGGGTTTTGCTTTATTTTATGACTGAAGTTTTCAATGCCCAGATAAATAAGCAGCTTTCCAAATTTGATAAGCAAACAAACAGGCCTATTCATTCCTCTGTATAATAGGCCTTCCAATATTGGAAGGTAACTCTCTCTTGCTGTCCCTTAAATCTTCTGTTAAATCTTTTCCCTAAATCTTCAGATTAATGTACACTGGTCCTTCCACTGTTCTGAATCTGCCTCCCCACATTGTTAACATAGGTTTATGTTTGGATCTGCCAGGTATTTATGTATGTATGTATGTAACCTTTTTTTCCTATTTGTAGGCCAGTATCCCAGCCTCCTTACTGCTGTAGTTTTGCAAGAACGAGATTTCCTTTCATAAGGGAAACAGTTCAATTCTACAACTTTGAGATAGCATGTGGAATATTCTTCATTAAATATGTAGGTAGGTAGGAAATAGGGAGGAAATATCCTACATTCAATTTTAACCAGAATCTGTGTGGCTTCTTCATTGGTTTTAAACAAGATCAAAATGTATCCTAGCTCAGACAAATTAAAAATAGTTTGATTTTGAATCCTTGCATGATTACACAACACATCACATATTAATTGTGTTCCAATTCCGAAGGTTTGCACATATGCAAGTGTCCCTTAAGTCAGGGGTCCCAACTCCTGGGCTGCAGCCCACTCCTGGCCTATTCACAACTGAGACATGTGAGTGGTGGGCTGGTGTGCATGTGTATGCATAGCTCAACTTGCATGAGTAATGGGCTGGTGTACACACCTGCATGCAGGCAGCTCAAATTGACAGACCAGTGGGTTGCTGTAAATGCACACAGCTCAACTCATGTGAGCAGCGGGCTGGTGCACACACACATCACAGTTCAACTCTCACGAGCAATGGGCTGGCATATACATGCATGTGTTCCAGCCAGCCAGCTACTCGTGCATGTCAACCCACTGCTCAGGCCAGGTTCCCTCCCCCAGCCCCCAGCTGAGCTTCTAAGCTGCAAAAGTTGGGGACTGTTGCTTTTGAGATACTTATAAACATTAAAGTTCTAGATAAGGAATCCTAGGAAATGGGAAAGAACTCTTCAGATTTTTATCCATTCATAAGCCTACGCAAAGTCTGGCCTCTCTAGCATTACATACTATGTCTTACAGTAAAATTGCTTCTGGCTTAAACAGAATCCTTATTTTTCATAAAATCACACTCTCTTTAATGACATATTCATATAGTGTCAGATGGCAAACTGCTTCTTTCTTTGGTTTGGTTCACTTTTTCTTCTCTGAAATAAATACTTATATCCTCTGGTGAATTGCTTTTTACAAATTCCTTTGGAAAAAATATTGCTGAAATGATCCTGAAACACTTTCAAGCTTTGTTGTTTTAAAAACTGGTGTTCCAGATTTATCTCAGCTCGTTTTTATATTCTCTAATCCTTTAAGCCTCTGCAATCCACAACAATTTAAGGAACAAAACCATATCTGCATGGCTATCAGATATCTTTTCCATATCACATTTCCTTTCATGATTCCTTGAAGATATTTGTTTTTCAAGAACAGTCTTTTCTATTTGGGGCACTCTCTTTTTTTAAACTTCAGGATATTTACTTCAAGAATGGATCAGGTATCTGATTTTACCAATTGGTGGACCTTCAGCATATAATAAAGCCCAATGCTTTATTTTAGGATCATTTTTTTGGGGGGGGCAATGGTCTTTAACTGGAGATTTAAGTGCTGGTTCCCCCTCCCAAATTATACATAGACTAAAAAACAAAGGGGGTTTTCATGGTGAGATGCCACTTTATGCCACAAAATAAGTTGGTGCCAGTGGTGCCTTGCTTTGAGAACAGTGACTCTCCTGAATCTGTTTCAGCTCCTGCTAATCCAGCAGTTTGAAAGTGGACAATTGTGAGTAGATAGATGGGTACCATTTTGGTGGGCAGTTTAATGGGGGCATGAAAGGAACTCCCAACTGGGCATCTCCTGGGCAATGATGATATCACTACTAGTAGTAGCATTTTTTCATACAGGAGCTCAGTTTAGCAAGCACAGAGCTTCTTTCACCTATGTTTTCTCTGTGGAAACATACCTGCAAGGTAGAATTGATAGAGAATAATTGCCCTGCATAGCCAAGAATGAACTAGAGACTGTGCTTTCAACCCAACAACATGAACTGGTGATTTATTTTTAAAACTATGCAAAACTATTTTAGGTTTTGAGAATACTGTAAATGACACTTGTATGCAAAACCTTGCTTAGATTTTGCATTACATCTGTTCATCATTTCATTCTTACAACAGTAGAAGCTGTGGCAATGATTTTTAGTGCAAGTGACACTGAGAAGATTGGGGGATAAATGTAGGTAAAAGAAAGAGATGGAATCAAATGTACAGGTTTAGACTAGGTGACACTTGGATTAATAGTGGTAACTGTGAGAAGGATCTTGAAGTCCTGGTGGACAATCACTTAAATATGAGACAGTAATGTCTATAGCCACCAAAAAAGCCAACGCAGTCCTAGGCTGCATGAACAGAGGATAGAATCAAGATCATGTGAAGGGTTAGTACCACTTTATAATGTCTTTGTACAAATGCACCTGGCATATTACATCCAGTTTTGGTTGCCATGATATAAAAAAGATGTTGAAACTTTAGAAAGAGTGTAGAGAAAAGCAACAAAGATGATCATGGGACTGGAAACTAATATATGAAGAAAGGTTGTGGAATTGGATACGTCTGGTTTAATGAAAAGAAGGATGAGGGTGATATGATAGAAGTGTTCTAATATCTAAAGTGCTGCCACAAAGAATGAGTCAGCCTATTCTCCAAAGCACCTGAAGGCAAGACAAAAAGCAATGGATGGAAACTAATCAACAAGAGAACCAACCTAGAAGTAAGGAGAAATTTTCTGACAGAACGATTAATCAGTGGAATAGCTTGTCTCCACTGTAGGTATTCTAACACTGGAGGTTTCTAAGAAAAGATTTGACAGCCATTTGTCTGAAATAGTATAGGCCAGTCTTCTGCTTGAAAAAGGACTTAGATTAGAAGACCTTCAAAGAACTTTGCAAATCTATAAAAGTTTGATGAAGTTGGCATCAACCAAAGATACCTCATACTATTGTGTTTCTACATTATTCTGAATGCTGTTTTGTAACAAAGCTGCTAATGGAGAATACTCCTATTAGAAGAGGAAAACTGTACATTATTTGCCTGAACAAAGAAAAATTAAAGCATTCATGTATTTTCCCGCTACCCTTCCTTGGAATTATCATGGATGAGTCTGCATGAGTCTTTTGTTTCATAGTATGGGTTTTTCTCCTCCATAGAAGTAGAGATTTCATATAAATTATATCCCGCTGTCCCACATTATATGTCTCCTTAATATCTTTCTTACTAAAATTGGCTTTTAAATGCATATTTGAAGGGTGACATGAAAAGTTTTGTCAGATTATAAATATATTTATGGTCAAATATTTCTATTAACAGTAATTACCAATAATTGCCGAGTTAATGGCTGAAATTTTAAGAGCATCAGAGCTCATTTGATAGGAAACATGGCATACAAAGGAGGAGGAAAGTAATATGGTTTGCTGAGCTAATAAATATACATCTCATCTAGGAATGTTCTTTGTCTGAAATTATTTTAGAAAATAATTAGCAAAACTTGGAGAAGGACCTTTGTACACTAAAACCATTTTTGTATGGTTTTTTCATCTGTTTTGAGTTGAAAAACAAAGCAAGAGAAAGAAAAAATATGCATGAAAATAAATAACATAAAAAGAAAAAGTATAATGAGGTTTACAATTATACAAAAATATTACTTTATCAAAGTAAAATCTTTTTACATCCATTTGAACTATCAAGAAAGATTAAGATTAAGCTTACATTTTCTTCTTTGATATTACCACAGCTCTTTAAAAATAAATAGTTCTTTATTTTTTTAAAAAAATAACATATAACACAGAACCAGTTTGGTCTAGTGATTAAGGCAGCAGACTAGAAATCAGGAAATTGAGTTCTAGTCCTGCCTTAGTCATGAAAGCCAGGTCAGTGATTTTGGGCCAACCAGTCAATCTATTTCTTTGCCCAAATCACCTCACTGAATTGTTATGGATAAAAATAAGAGAAGGAAGGAGTTCACCACCTTACACTAGTTATATAAATAATAAAGTGTGTGTGTGTATGTATGTGTGTGTAAAAGCACTAACCTAAAAATGAGATCCAACTACAATTAACACACACACAAAAAAGGAAACCATGCAGAAATTGATTAAATTACAACTACCAAAAATGTGTTTGACTTGTTATAAAGTCCTCCCCCTTAGCCCTTGTCCAAAGAACTTTAATTCAGATGTTGACAGTTCTTTGCTGCAAATCAGGGTGTAGATACATCCTTCTAATTATATATTATGTTGTTATGTTATGTTATATTACATTATTGTAGGTTATTATATGGATC
>BLBF01009448.1:0-25364 GCA_015471245.1 Laticauda colubrina | reverse complement strand
GAATTCTGTTGACCAGGGCCTGAATTCAGATGAATTTGAATCATGATTGGTTGGAGGTCCTTTTGGTCCCATTGGGAGAGAAGCTTCGTCCCACTTGGGGAAAAGTGTCCCCTGAAAGGACAGGTTCATAGTTGGGGAGGTTCTTAAAGAGACCAGATGTAGTCAGACTTATCTATGCCTCTCTCTTACACACACACACAAAAAAAAATGGGTGTGGGGCGAGGGAAAAACACAGAAAGAGGCAGAGAGAGACAGAGAGGGGGGAAAGAGAGAGAGAGGGAATGAGAGAAAATTGGAAAATGAGAGGAAAAGAGAGAGAAGAAAAGAGAAAGAGAAAGAAAGAAGGAAAGGAGAGAAAGGAAGCAAAAGGAATTAAAGGGACAGACAAAAAAGGGAGAGATGGAATGAAGGGACAAAGAAAGAAAAAGAAAGGAAGAGACGGAGGGAAGAGAAAGTGAATGAGAAATATGAATGCATACATAAATACATGGAAGGAAGGAGGGAGGGAAAGAGAAAAAAAGGAGAGGAAGGAAGGACACAAACCCTAGCTTCAGAAGACTCTTCGAGTCCTCAATCTAGGGCTGGCCTGCAAGGTATCTCAGAGGTCATCTAGTCCAACCCCCTGCTCCAGCAAGAGATCCTTACACAATCAAAGAATAGCAGGGTTAGAAGGCTCTCTCTCTGTCTCTCTCTGTCTCTCTCTGTCTCTGTCTCTCTCTCTCTCTCTCTCTCTCTCTCTGTCTCTCTCTCTCTCTGTGTGCATGGCTGTCACACATCCATAAATTAAGCCACACCCACAGAACCGCTTGTTGAAAATTTGAATCCTACCCCTGGATGGAACTGAGAAAAGATTTCAGCATTAAGTGATAACCAGTCGGTTCCTTCTCATAACATGCATTTCTCCCCTCTTCTGACATCCATAATTTCAAGGTGCGATATCAGAACAATCTTGATAATTTCAGGTGAACTGAAAGTTTTGGAGCTGCTTCCTGGGAGCAGAAGGCCCATTGCTCCATCCTAGGGAAGGTGAAAGGGACGCATGAATAGCTCTGGCCAGGTCTGGCCTCCTTAAGAACCTCCCAGATTATGGACCCGCCCCTTCAGGGAACACTTTTCCCCAAACAGGACGAGAGAAAGATTCTTTCCCCCAATGGGGCCAAAAGGACCTCCATCCAATCATGATTCCATCCCCTCTGATACAGTCCAAGCCTGGATTCAGGCCCTGGTCAGCAGAATTGCCACCTTCGTTGCTATTCTGGGCACACAGAGCAAACAACCAGAAGCTACTAGCGACACATTTCCCAGCCCTTGTGGGTTTCTCACCCCTTTGATGGAGACCCTTAATTGTACGTGGTCCACAAAATGGAACAATATTGAAGCCTCCAAGCAGCCTAAAGGAAAAAATCCAATTTCAACTGCCCAGATTCAGTTATCAGTGAAGTCAACCACCTTTGGGGAATAGCATCAGCCCTCTTGAAATGGGACCTCAGGCTTTGGAAAACAGAAGAAAGACATCAAAACTTTCTCTTACCTTGTTGAGCACCTTTAGCCGTGAAAGAACATCCTGGTTGATAGAAAATCTGTTTCTTTTAAAATATGCCACAGTCTCTTCCCTGGGATCAACTCTGGGAAGAACAAAGAAACCCAAAATGCCCAGATCTGCTGCTACCTCTCCATTTGGGTCCATGTAGAGGTTAATATCTGAAATATTGACAAACTCATTCTTCTTCAGGAAAGGATGGAACTAGAATGGGAGCATGCAGCAATTTTAAAAGCAGAAAACCTTGTTTATTACCCCAGACACTTTTTCACATTTTAATCTTTCTTCTGCAGTTGACTAATTTACAGACATCCTTCATTAGGAAAATAGGTGTTTCCACTATCTTACAAGTTAATGAAAAAAGTTCACAAAAATTTGTCAATCATATCCCGACAATATAGATTTTGACAAAAGATATTTGAACAACAGAAAAAAAGAGATTTATGAATTCCCTGAAAGCAACAGGTTGGTTATCGGAAACACGGATTTGTCAAGAAGAAAATTGTCAGGATAATCCTCTCCCAGGAAGCCCAGAGAGGAAACCTGAGCTAGGCCCAGTTCGTTGTTATGCTGCACTGAGAGGATTTGGGGAGTTTGAAAGTATAAATCTCCCACCAACCTTTTTTTTTATGTAGCTGTCGGTTTCCTTCTCTTATCTGGTTCTTCCCCAGGCAGAATCTCTCCTCCACCCTCCAAAAATCTTTCCCTCCTATCACTGCCCTTTCTAAATGGGTTGTGGGAAAGGGGGGGGGATATAACTTATGTGGTCTATGCAAGTCATCCTCACATATTATTTCATTTCCTAAATACATTATGGAAATACTGCTGATATAATTCAATCTTAGGAGAGAGTAACAAACAATTTTGTGATGTGACGAGAAACCCAGTTAAGTGAGGGGTGGATGGTATGATAATTAAATGGATAAAAACTGATTTAAAAATGGTACTCAATATTTTATTTTTTAAATCTTTGTCATTAAAATGGAAAGATTTAACATTTTGTCTTAATTCATCAATTCTTCTTTGTTGTCATTAATATAATAGAGTTGATAAATTGCTATCATACAAGATTTATAACAATTCTCAGACAAATATACTTTGATCTTATTTAAACATTACCAAATTTCCAGAAAAATATTTTTGATTTCCTCTGAGAAACAACTTAATTTAATTATACAGTTGTTTCTAGGAGGAAATCAGAAATATTTTCAGCAGTAGAAAAATATTTGGTTTTTAGGATTTGATAAATTATAGTATCTCGTATAAGAACATTAATGATGCACTGGAAGAAGGATTGTGCCAAGCTTGATCAGTATGTAAAGGAGCCAGTTTGGTCTACTGGTTAAGCCCCTGAGCTAGAAAGCAAGAGGCTGTGAGTTCAAGTCCCACCTTGATCATGAAAGCCATCTGGGTAACTTTGGGCCACTCTCGAAGTCCCGAGTTGTTCCACTCCCAGATTTGTTACTGCATTGTAGAAGGTTGCATGTGTGTGTTCAGTTGTACATTCCTTAAGGGTCCAGTTAATATGAGATAGATTGAAGTCACCAAGAAAAATAAAACATGTGGGAAGGATGTTGCCCATGTTAGTATTGAATTTAGCTTCTGGTTGTTTTTTTAGGTCTTAAATTCTCCATTCTCTTTCCCATCTTTTCCCTTTCTTCCCCAGATAAAGTTACTTGTTGATTAAAGATGGCTTCTTCTATGTCTCAATCTTCTTGTTTTTGTAGTTTCTCATAAGTAGAAATTGCCATTTCTAAAAAATGAAAAACAGAGCCAAAAGAGCCTTTCTCTTCTTGTTCCTCTTTTTTATATTTTTTGAATTCCATTTTCAGTTCATCCACAAGTGATGCCATTGTAAAAAAAAATTTAAGCAACCACCCAAATGTTTTTAATCCTTCAAATATAATTTCCAAGGGTCCCAAAGTCACTAAATAGTCCAAATACACACAAGCTGTTTCATTTAACACTTTCTTCTTTTTTCACTTTCTCTTTCTGGGGCTGCAATTCAGTTACAAATTTCCAATTAGAATGTATCTTTCAGAAGTCTTGTTACAATTTAATTTTAATCTTTTAGATTCCAAGCAGTCTCCTCCAGCCAAATCTTACTCTTATTATTTTCCTCTCTCTATCCACTTACAGCAAAGAGAAAAAAAAGTTTTTCCAGTGATCAGAAATCTTCATTGTCCCCTTGACTTCCCCTTGACTGATTTTCCAGTTTAACTACCTGCTGATGTCATAGCGGGTTTTTCCGATTTCTCATTCATCTACTGTCACCGTAAGGAAGGAGAGTGAGAAAAAACAAACTTTCCCTTTTCACTTTCATTTGCTGCCTCTAGATCTTTGGGAGCGATGTATCTTTTTTTTTAAAAAAAATTAAATTCCAGGAAATCTTGAATGTTGCTTCTTATCCCAGTCAGCCGAAACTTTCACCTCTTAGCTTTCTCCTGCACATTCTTTTCTGGATGAGTGCTTCTTTGTGGTGGCCATTTCTGGCCACCGCTCTTTACTGCCTTCGGAAAAGGGAGTTAAGCCAGCTGGGGAGAGGAGATACGGCTCCTCTCAAACCCTGCCAGGTCTCCCCTATCTTCAGCCACCTCTACAGGGTGGCTTTAGCCCCGAAGCCGGCTGGCTCAGGGCACTCCAGCGGTTAGCGCAAGCAGAAACCTCGCACGATCACAGATTCCTGCTGCCACCAAAGCCCTGCAAACCGGAAGCTCAACTTGGATGTTTTTAAATGTAAGGACTTTTGATAGAAGATAGCAACACCACCTCCTCTATGGATGAAATGAAAGCCATCTGTGTAACTTTGGGCCAGTCATTCTCTTTCAGCCCAACTCTCCTCATGGGTTGTTGTTGTGGGGAAAATGAACACAACTACTCATTAGTACTCATTCCCCTTACTCCTTACTTCTCTGAAAAGGGTGCAGTTCAAATTATGATGAATAAAAACAAAAACACATACTAAAGAATTAAATAAATAGATAAATAAAATAAAAATTCTTTTACTATTCATCTTGATGTTTCCTTAAGCAGAGGAGAAAAAAGCATCAAGATGAACAGTAAAATATTTTTTATTTTATTTACGTATTTATTGAGCATCTGTTTTTGTTTTTATGATTAATGAAAACAAAAACAGATACTAAAAAATAAATAAATAAAAAATGAGGTAGGCAATTTCTTGTTACATTGATGTTATACATTATCTGTTTCTGCTTAAATCAATATATAGCAACATCAATGTAACAAGAAGTTGCATGCATGCACACATAAAGGGAATTTTTTTGAAAATAAAAGTGTTTTATTTTTTTATACATAAACAAAACAAACCTAAAACAAACTATCTTTAGTTATATATAGTGTGTGGTTGGTACAAATCACTTGTGCACAATCTCTGCAGTCTTTCCCTCCCAATTGGTATTAATCCTTATATCATAAATCCACTATATATATTTAGATTATTACTATTATTAATTACTTACTAGACTACTAATATTACATTTTTTTATGCGAGCAAATCTTCATTTTTACTTTATCTACTTTTAATGTTCATTTCATCATCACCAATCTATAATATAAGAATAAATCCTTACTTTACCTTACCTCTGTAATTCTATTATAGTTATATTATAAAGTATTATAAAATATTTCATGAATGAAAAAGCAAAGCAGAAATAAATATCAATAAATATAGCAATGTAACAGAAAAATTACTTTAATTTCTTTGTTTTGACTTATTTCTAATTTTGTTAATTATACCAACATGCTTATGATTATCAACCTTCTGTATTTAATTCATACTTTAATTAAATTAATTAATTCATAACTCAATTATCATTCTCCACCTAATTTCTATCTCTTATCTCTATCCATTTCTGTACATTGTAATTGTTTAATTTCATTTTCATCTATCTGGATATCTTTGTTTTTCCATTGTTGTACAAATATAATTCTAGCCACTATTAACACGTGTAACATAAAATATGTATTGTACTCCCTTTATTTATGTAGGTGCCAACAAAAATATTTCTGGTTTTAAAATTTAAATCTATATGTTGCTTTACCATGTTGGCTAACCTTGACATTATATCCTCTTGAATAGCTACACTAACAGTGCCCAATAATGAATTCATATATTCCAGTTTTTTAAACTGAGGAATAAATTTCAGAAAAAGAATTCAGTATTGCTCTGTGAATGTGCCTATCAATTCCATTTGTAATCTAACTTCTTAGATGATTTTGTACTGTTATCTTTTTTTTGTATCATATATATCTGCATAAGGCTGTAAAAAGCTTCAGTATATTTTTAAGTTGCATTCTAAAAAGGTTAGGCGACCAAACACGGCTTCCAATGGCTTCTTTCTCTCTCTGCTATAGAGAGAGCATTCAATTAGGGACTGTTGGTCCAGGTAAGTAGTCTTGGCTAGGAAAGATTTTTGTGTCACTGCTGGCACAAAATAACAAACTCCCTTGGTTTGTTAATGGTCTTTCTATTTTAAGTGTTTCTTTTTCAATTAATGAATTGTAATTATGAAAATATCAGCCATTCTTTTAAAAACACAGTGCAACATCTTTTTTATAGACTGTCATTTTCAAATTAACTTTCAGCTCCGTCTCATTCTTTTCTGGTGAAACTTTTTCCATAACATCTTTTAAACACTAACCAGCTATAGTGTCAGGGACTCTTAAAAGTAACTGAATATTTACAGATCTCAGTTTCTCACCTGCTTTCTTCGCTTGCCACTGCCTTTACCACTCAACTTACAACAGCAATCTAGTCCAAACCACTACATTGTTGAATTTTTTTGGTAGCACATTGCCAAGATAAAAAGGCAAGTGAGTTTGTCTGCTTTCTTTGGCAACAAAACAAAAGAAGACCCAAGAGTCACAACCACAACCATTAGAGTCTGAGGAAGGCAGAGCCAGTACATCATCCATCGAAGAAACTGGAACCAGCACATCATCCACACCACGATGAGAGGAAGGAGCCAGCACATCATCAGGTACTGGAAGAGCTGAATAAGACTTTGAAGGGAACCTTCCTGATTGCTGGACACTGCAGCAGTACAATAATTTTCGGGAAAATATGATGGGCTGGACGTTTCCCAGAAAAAAATAGATTGCAACTATTGCAGAAGAATTGAAATTTTGACCAAAGAAAAAAGTGTCCATGGAGCTAAGGAGTGGAAGAATTACCAAATTGAACCATCAGGAAGGAGTAAAGAAATCCAACAAACTTTCCTCAGAAAGAAATTGAAGGAACATTTCTCATCTAAGGCTCACAACATCTTTGCAGAGAAGTTGAAGCAATATGAGCAGGATGTCATAAGTAAAGGACTGGAGAAGATCACTGAGAAATATCTGGGTAGGACATATAGAGTGTTTACGACAGTGTATAGTCTGCCACAAACATGCAGACCATTTTCATATATAGAAGATCTGATTGAATCACATATAACAAATGGTTTAGATTTGGGAACAGGGTTGCATTCACGTAGAACTGCAGTTGCAATAGTAGATTTCATTGCAAAAAATATCAGGAAACATTTATTTACCAAAATTATTGAGAAAACTCACAAAATCTGTTTGATAATTGAGAAAACCTTGACAATATCTTCCAAACTAGTTCTTATACTGTACTTAAAAGTTGAGGGTACAGCTTTGTCACCAACAATTTTCCTTGAATAAGTAGAATTAGATAAACAAGATGCAGAGACGATATATTATTCAGTTATAGAAAGTTTGAATAAAGTTGGGCTTAATAGGAACTATCTGAAGAAACATTTAATTGGATTTTGCTCTGACGGAGCCAGAATTATACTTGGGAGAAAATCTGGGGTAAGCACTAAGATAGCCAAGGAGTTTCCAAATGTTATCATATGGCACTGTTTAACCCATCATCTGCAACTTGTTTTAGATGATTCTATTAGGGAAATAAAGCAAATCAATCATTTTCAAATTTTTATTGATAAAATATGTTCTAGTGTTCTATCAATCAAATAAGAACTTTCATTGAACTTCACAAAATTTCCGAACAACTTGAGATTGAAATTATAAAAATTGGTAGAGTTTTTGGACCAAGATGGGCTGCCTGAAGTTTAAGATCAACCCAAACTGTGTGGTGGGATTATCCAGCACTACATCAGTTTTTCTGTTCAAATCAAATATACTCTGGTATGGCTGCCCATCTTGAAAACTCATATTTTCTCACTGATTTGGCCTTGATGATTGATGTGCTAACTGAAATATCTCTCCTTTCTAATGCATTGCAAGTGAGAAACATAGACATTATAAAGGCTGAAAAACTTGTGATAAGATCAATTAGATTATTTGAAATGCTTATACAGGAAAAGGGGTTCATATGAAATAAGATTGATGAATTAATTACTTCATAAATCCTTAAAAATATAAATTTTATACAAAATCATTGATTTGTGGGACTTTCTCATGAAAAACTTATACAAAGTATTGTAACTAATTTGAAGAAAAGATTGATGGATTGCGAACATTTAAAAACAGGCTGCCAATTTAAAGACATTAATCGATTAAAATTTCTAAATTATTTGGAGCCAGATTATTAAACATTGAAGAAGTGATGGTTCTATGGAGAGCAGCTGAAGGACAATTGGTTGCATTTGGTCAAATTTTCAATCCTGAAATCAATATCCATGATTTTTGCGATTTCATAGAATATGTACTAAAAGATTCTAAAAATTAAAATGATTGCAGTCAACTCAGGAGAGGCGGAAAGGGGCTTCTGGCAGATGAACATATGTTCAGAAGGCAGAAAAGCTGCCTAACAGTTTCCAGTATTACAAACCTCCTGACCATCAGTCTAATTGGCTTCCCTGTGCAAGAATGGGACCCTGTTCCTCTGGTAAAGACATGGTTATGGGCACATCATCACACAGCTGAAGATGCTCATGTTAAACACAAGAAAAGTGTAACTCGGGAGGATAATAGAAGAACAATTTGAGAGTACTTTAAATGTTATTGTTTTTTGTAAAGTTTGGTGATGTAATAGTTTTTGATAAATATTTTAAAATGTTGTAACAATATAGTTTTGTGTACCTTTTTATTTTTTAAAAGCTAAGTCCCACTGGCCGACGGACGCAAAACGTATGCAAAAAGGACACAGTGGACGAGCAAAATTTCAGGGGTGGCTCCATCCGTTGTCATCCACTCCCAAAAGTGGAGAAAATTTGCATAAAAAGAACAGAAAAGAACAGAAAAAACGGACGTACTCCTGGGATCGTGGAAGCACATGCACACCTGGTATGGCAAACTACACCTCAAAAAATCTGGGCAGGCCGGAGAAGGCGGAGCTTCGTCTCGGTGTTGCAGCTGCGATCTCGGGGCTCTGAGATCGCAGCTGATATTTTCGCCCCTGGTCGGTCCTAACGGACCTAAACCGTCCCGTAGAGACGGGGATTGTGAAGGGCACTGTCCCAGGATCCCAGAGATATCGCAAAATCTCTGGTTTGATCAGGGAGAAGCTCTTTTGCTGGCAGCGGAAAGGCAGCCTCCAAAGCTGCCGAAGTCAGGACAGCTCCGGAAAGAAAGTGGCTGGAGTGAGTGTGTGTCGGTTGGGTGAGAAACTTCTTTTGTATTGTAAATTGGTTGAGACTTGAAAGGACATCCTGAACAAAGAAGAAATCTGTGACTTTATTTTTGTTTGACTGGAACTGGTGGAGCGGCGTTTTTTAAGTGATGTCAAATTGAGGCTTGGATTCTTTTCTTATTTTTTTTTTCTGAGGACTTTCATCTGACTTTGTAGGTAACTGGATTGAATTTTCTCTTATATATATTTTTATGCTTCTTTTGATTTTTTAAATTTTCTTTAGGTTAGAGGCTCCCTCTGGTTATCTTTTTTTTTTTTTCTTCTTGTTTGAGTTTTTTATAAATATTTTTTCTTCTGGCTGGGGGGGGGAAAGAGTATTATGAGATGTTGCAACACTGCCAACTAGAGGCTTGAAAATATTTTATTTGAACTGGGGAGAAAAATGTATAAGCACTCCTTTTCAAGGACATTTTAATGTGATAAGATAGAGGGAGAACACAGTAAAATATTATTACAGGTGCTTTCCTGGACTATTATCAATATTTCAACATTTGAGGCTTGGCTTTGAAGCTGCTGGAGAAGAGAGTCATAATAAGAGCCTTGGATAAAGAAATACCCGTTAGAAACCGCTCTAAAGTTATTGGAAAAGATAGAGACATATGGTGAGATGGCTGGCTTGAAAATAAATAAAGATAAAACAAAGATTCTGACAAAAAACATGTTACTGAGACAAAGAGAAGAACTGACAGATCTTTTGAAAATCCAAGTTACAAATAAGGTTAAGTATCTGGGGATATATTTGACAGCAAGATGTAGCACATTAAAAGAGAATAATTATATTAAACTCAAACAACAGATAATTACAGACTTGAAGAAATGGGAAAACTTGCAATTGTCATTAATAGGGAGAATTTCAACAATTAAGATGAATATTTTACCCAGAATTTTATTTCTCTTTCAAACAATACCAATTAGACTTGGAAAAGAATATTTTGAAGATTTAAATAAAATCATGTTGAAGTTTATATGGCAAGGTAAAAGAGCGAGAATAAAGTTAAAGCTTTTGCAAGATGCTAGAATTAGAGGAGGTTTTGGCCTGCCTAATTGGGAACTGTATTATCAAGCTGCAAGTTTGATGTGGGTCAAAGAATGGATAATATTAAGAAAGCATAGATTGTTGACATTAGAAGGACATGATTTACTGTTGGGCTGGCATGCTTTTTTATGGTACAAGGGAACTAAAACACAGGGGTATTTCAGAAGACATTATATACAGGAGTCTTTGTGGTTAAATTGGGAGAAGATAAAAAAACAATGTTATTTGAAAATTCCAGTTTGATTATCGACTATTGAAGCATTTTCCTATCCTATGATCTATAAAAAGGAAAAAACAGTTAGATATGGGGAATTGTTGGATGAAAAGGGTGGACTTAAATCGATCCAAAACTTAGAGGAACAAGGTATAAAGAAACTATGATTGCTTGGGGGAAGAATTTTGGATATGGGATTGATTTAGAAAAATGGCAAAAATTGTGGTCTCAAAACTATAAAATGACAATGTCAACAGCATATAAAGAAAACTTGTATAAGATGTTTTACAGGTGGTACTTCCCCCCGACAAGAATAGCAAGAATGTTCAAGAACAAATCTGAAAAATGTGGTTGGAAAAAATGACAAAGAAACACATAGACTTGAAACCAGAGATCTTTTTATTGGGAATTTTACCTGATACATATAATAAAGATTTGAAATATTTGATTGTAAATGTATTAACAGCGGCTAGGATTGTATTTGCTAAAAATTGGAAGAATGAGAAAATACCATTGCAGGAAGAAATTATTAAGAAAATATTGGAATGTGCTGAGATGAGTAGATTGACATTTGAAATTAGAGAGCAAGAAGATAAACAATTTTATGTAATTTGGGATCTTTTTTATCAATGGCTAGATGATAAAATACGATAATAGAACATTAATACTATATCTATAAAGGGTTTTTAGGATTGATTTGTTATGATTATATGATTTATTATAGAATAAACTGTTTAAAGTATTGTTATCTCACAAAGCATGAATGATTAAAAGTATAGTCAAAAAATTTTTTTTTTTCTTTTTTTAGTAATATTAGGATATGGATTGACAATATGAATTGTTATGCAATATAACTGTAACTGAGACTACAAAATGAATGCACAAAACTGATGAACCAACCGACACACCGGAAGTATATATGAGAGCAGATGTTTTTAATGTTTTGTATGTCATCTGTGTTTGTAGAAAATTAATAAAATTCTTTAAAAAAAAAAAAAAAATCTGGGCAGGCCGCTGTCAAGCTCACTGACCGGGAGATGTACGTCATGGCCAAGTGCAGCTTCCTGGAGGGTAAGGTCCACCACTGAAGAGCAGCCCCGCTGATACCCCTCTCCCTCAGACAGCCCACAGACAGCCAGTCCTCTTCCAGCCAGGAGACAGCTACCCTGTCCAGGCAGGTGTCTTCAGAGGGCCCCATGGCAGAGACCCCCCGAACAGCTGCACTCCCCATGCTGCCGGACTTGGAGGATCACCTGTGACAAATGGAGGAAGAAGCGGCAGCCACCAGAGACCAACGCACCCCCAACCCCACCCTCAGCTCCACAGGATGCAGGCAGAGAGGCAGACTGGAGGGCCAGAGCCACACTGTCCTGTTGGAGATCAGGGATACAATGAAGACAAGCACAGAACTTCTCTCTCAGCTGGTCCACTTGGACAGAGCATCCTCCAGTAGCCACACTTTTATCACCTATGTGAGTCACACACTCAGGGATATGCCCGAGGCCCAGTACCAGGTGATGAAACAGAAGATAACAGCACTTCTGCACAACCCTCAAGGCCCAGCTGAAGCTGCTCCTACCCAGTCCAGGTCTGCTCCTCCACCCCAGGCGATGTCACAGCCCTTCCACGGCTTTCAACAGCCCCTCACCTACCAAGGCTATGAGTACCAGGACTTCCCACAGCAGAAGCAGACCTTCCCAGTCCAGGCCCAGGTTCATCTCATGCCACAGAGTCCAGTCCTCACCCAGCTGCAGACCAGACAGCCCCACTACACTCCTCCTTCCTCCACCCCACAGCCAAGCCGTCAACAGACAATCTGTCATCAGTCTTGTGCCTGACATCCCAGGTACTTGATGAAGGCCCTCTTAACGTCACGGGACTGAGTCAGCTCTCTGAGAGCTTCCTGAACACACCATCCCCTGTTGTACTCTTGGGGCCAAGCACCCCACTGGCGCCTCAGACCAGCACTCAAGCCACAGCCACCTCCACAGTCCCTGGCTGCTTAACAGCTGAGACCATGGACATGACTCAGAGTAACTGAGAATAGTGCCAGAGATTGAGTTGTTACTTGTTCACTTTATCTTTGCTTAAGACACTTTACTTGGTTCATTTTGTTTTTTTAATAAAGTCATACAGTATACTTAAGACAGTTAATAAATGTTATCTTTGCTTAACACACTTAATTCAGTTTACTTGGTTCATTTTGCTTATTTAATAAAGTTTACCTAAAATTTACCTAAGAAAGTTAATAAAGGTTATCTTTGCTTGAGACACTTGGTTCATTTTTTTTAACTTAATAAAGTGTTGGTGAAAACCTTGAACAAATGGTTAAGCCTTTGCATGCTTGTGGGATAGATTAGGATAGTTGTGGGATAGATAAGGGTAGTTGTGGGATAGATAAACCACCAGTGCAACCATAGTGGGACTGTATGGTCCACCCTCCCAGCTGCCATACATATGGACCTTTATTATCAATAACAATTTATTCATTGATCAACACATTTCAAAATAAACAAAGGTCTTTATTAATGCCCTATTCATTGTAGGACCACTCAACATACATGGCGCAATCTCATCAGTGTTCTGCGACAAGCTCAAGGAAGCATCCATTAATCATCTATCATCCTGTCTTGCAACTCCCCTGCTCCAGCTGGGGAGTTGCACCAGTGTCTCAGGAGGTTGTGCTGCTTTTTCCCTTCACGTGAAGCTCTGTTGGGGCCTTGTACATCCACAGTGTCTATCAGGTTTCGTCCTTGCCTCCATTCACCAGGCTCCATGTCCCCATTTCCTTCTTGACTGTTGAAAAGTCTGTTCTGCAACACTGGGTAGCGGATGCACATGAGATTGTGCAGGATGCAGCAAGCTTCCACAATGCTCCTCACAGTCTCTGGGTGATGCTGCATGGTGGTGAGAAATATCTGGAACTTGTTGGCCAGGATGCCAAAGGCGTTCTCCACCACCCGTCTTGCCCTAGACAGCCTGTAGTTGAAGATCCTCTCTTCACGGGTGAGGTATCTTGGAGTGTAGGGCTTCATGAGGTAGGTTCTGAGGGAGAAGGTGTCATCACCCACAATGAAGTAGGGCACATCTTGTGTGTAATTGGGTAGGGGGTCTGGATCTGGAAAACCCATGATGAGTTTGCGTTCCAGCCCATGCTTGAGGTCACTAGCGTTGTATACCTGGCTATCTGAACATGACCCATTGCCTGAAGCATCGATGTACATGAACTTGTAGTCAGCATCAACCATAGCAAAGAGGATGATACTGAAGAAGCCCTTATAGTTGAAATAAGTTGACCCTGAGTTGGCTGGAGCTTTGCAGGCCACGCGCTTCCAATCCATGGCTCCAACGGTATGGGGAAAGTTCCACCTCTGATACCACTCTTCTGCAACTTTCCTCCAGCCTTGTTCAGTGGTGGGACACTTGAGGAGCTCCTCCACGTATTCTTCTATGATGGCCTGCATCACTTCTCTGACCACTTTGCTGATGGTGTTGTGTGGCACCCTCCTTGCATACTGCATGTTTTTGTATGTGGTTCCAGAGGCCAGGTGGCGCAGAGTCAGTGCCACCATCAGTACAGGGTCCAGGCTGGGATGGATGTTGGTGCTCGGCTTGGTCAACCTGGGTCTCAGACGCTCTACAAGTTCATCAAACATAGCTGGGAGCATCCTCATGAAGTGATGGAATTCACGAGGATCTTCATTCCTCAGCTCCACCATCAACTGGTCATAGAGTCCAAACTCCATTCTTCTCCCGATCCATCCTCAGACCCACACAGCTCTTGGACGTCTCCTTCTTCTCCTTGTGTATGAAAGGTGAAACAGTCTGAACAAGGTTTGGTTCTGGTGATGAATGATGGCAGCTACCATATGGACTGTGTCATGATCCATGGTGGAGAACAATGGATGATGTGGAAGACCAAGACCAAGGGTGAAGAGGTCTGTACACCATGGCTGCTGGACTGATAGTGAGATCCAGGTGATTTCCTCCCCCTTTTTATAGGAAATATTGGTAGTCCACTAGGTGTCCTTCTACATACTCTAGGCATACGCTACATCTTTTCTATTTCCGTGCTTCTAACGCTGTGTGTATGTTCCATGTACCTTTCGTTTCCTCCCTCTTTCCATTTTCAGCTGCAGCGGATGTGAGTTGCGAGGATGGCCAGAGGATGCCGAGAGGATACAGTGGACATTTTATGGATGATAACGGACATAGAATGTTTGTTGCCCGTATATGCCATGGATGTACATCGTATGCGGCGGAAAGTTCGTCCACTCAAAAAGTTTTGTGCAGCTCAAAACTTCTTGCATGGATGAAATCTCAGTGAACAGATGCTGGAGGGATAGAGCATATGAAACACGTATGCAATGAGTACAAAATGGATGCATCGTGTTTTCCAACGGATGGCAAGCTTTTTTTTAACGTTTTACATCCTCTTTGCATCCATTGGTGCAACACAGGGGCTTTAGCATTAAAGGGGCTTAAGCATTAAAGACATGACAGAATAAACTACCTTTTGTTTTGCTATATCTTTTTTAATACTTAGTCATTAGGGAAAGAAGAGATGTTGAGTTGGCCTCGCCCAGCCCTCTGCAGCCCTCCCTGTATCTCTCGATGCCTTGCCTTGCCCTCTCCAGGCCTTGGAAACTGGCAAAAATCAGTTGCTAAGCAATTGGCCACTAAGTGAGGACCTGGTCATTAAGTGAGGACCACTTAAATTTGGGTTGCCAGCCATATGTTCACATGGTTGCCCACCCCAGTCACATGACCACCTAACCACGCCCACACATCACATGACCACCTAGCCACTCACAGTCAACAAGCCACTCCCACCCAGTCACATTACCAACAAGCCACACCCACAAATTAGGCCACACCCACAGTACCGGTTGTTAATAAATTTCCCACTCATGAAACTCAGCCCGCCTCCCACCTTTGCTAATGGATCATTACTCTGCCATAGGCCACTCTATTTTATATAACAAAGATCTACTCCAGGTAAAGCTATATAGGAATTGCCCAAAGCCCTTTCATTATATCACCATCCAGCCAGGTTCAACCAAGCCTAGGACTCAGGACAGTCTGCAGAGTTGCCCCTGAATGGCCCCATGGGAGTCTGACAAGCAATCAAAATACAAGCTCAAATTCAAATCCCAACAGAGAGCATAAAACAATTGCACTCTCAGCATCTCAGCCCTTCTTTCCTCAGCCAAGGCATGTGCTCCTGTCCACCATTAAACCATCTTCCAAGCAGTCACCATGTTTCCAGCATCTTTCTTCCCCTCTTGGAACTGAACCCAGAAGGAGATTTCTTCCAAGAGAGGCTGGACAGAAACTTCAGATCTGCTCCCTGTTCTGGAGAGTCAGACAGGAGCAATTAGATGGTGCAAATCTCTTGACCTTACGCAGCACAAGAAGGTTGAGATGTTCCCCTCCTTCTCCTTTGGGTTCCTTCTCCAAAGGATCTCAGATTATTGGATCCCTATCGGGATCCCCATACCTGCCACGGTGGCAGCCTCAGAGCCCCCAACCTCTTTTCTCCCTCCTTCCTTCCCCTCCTCAATCTGGAGGAATAGGCGGCATTCATGGCCTGGGCCAGAGTCTTCATGAGACTGTATGAATGAGAGTCATTTTTGATCCGTCTTCTGTTCCTTTTCTCCTGGGTCTCCAGTGGGGCTTTCTGGGTGCATCTTTTGCGGCCTTTTACAGAAAAGATGTGTTTGGAAAGGGAACAGCGGAAATAATGATCTTGAAACTGATCTTCCACAAAGAAATGGGGTTCAAAGGCAGCATCCCTTGGCCTTTCTTTTGGCAGATAATCAATGTTCCAAATACTATGGATGTATTTGAGAAGTCTGTGCTTCTTTATTTTATACCATTCAAAATTTGTGTGGATCCAGACTTTCCCTCCAATGGGTCCTGGCAAATGCATAAGTGCTTCATGGAAAGGAAGAATTCTGCTCCAGATGGAAATATATTCTTTGAAGTGGACAAAGACATTGACTTGTCTCCACTTAGAGAGGGCCTCCCTGAGGGGGGATGTATGTTTAGTTGTTGAGAATCGTTTTGATATAACCACACAAATTCCATTCCTGACAAGCATTGGAGGGAAAGTCCTCATGAAATCCTCTCCCTTCTCTGTGTCTGAAGCAAAGAGGCCAATCAGGGTCCATCTGAAATGGAGAAGCAGCTGGACGATTGCTACATACTGGAATCCTTCTTTGGGGAGCAATGGGTGGGAAAAGGGGAATCTCCTTTTATCACTCAGAGCCGCTGAAGCAATCTGAAAAAGTATTGAAGAATAGTATGTTATAATGGGGTCCTGATCAACTCCAAAATATCAGTTTTTGACAAACCCAATTTTGTTCTGATGAACATATTAGAATAATTTATTCCTTACTCACGGTTTAAATATTTAAGACAGTTAAATATTTAACAAGATTGTCCATAAAAATGGACTGTAAAATCATATTAAATAAAAAGGAATTAAAATGCAATGTAAATTTCTGTGTCACCCCTACAATTCCAACTATTAGATTCAAAGTAGGAGATGTCAGATAACATGTCTGGATCTAAGATATAGGGCAGTATTTTATGCTATTTTTGAGGACTGAAACCTCTTTCTCAGCTTCTATGTCCCAAATTCTATGTGGAACAATTTTTCAGCTTTTTCTCAAGAAATACAAGAGACCAAGAGACCACAACTCCTAACACAAATTGTCAGTTGGACAATCCAATAATTAAACTTTTGTCTGTTTTGGGACTATGCCTGTTTCATTGCTTTAATTTTAAACCAATAATTATATACCCTAAATTGATACAAACCAGAAATTTTGTAAATTCATAATTTTCTGTATCTCTGAGGGCAGGAGTTGAACTCCTTTTATCAATCCCAAAGATACTCTTCAGATCCTGTGATCTTAATAATTTTTAATACATAGACAGGACTATTGCCAACTTGATTCCAATTGGATAAGGCAGATATTACTGATATGTGAAAATTAACATGCTAATTGAGGACCTCAAAACCTGGATAGTTTTATTTTATCCTCTATAGGGACATTATGGCTCTTCAGGCCTTTAATGGTGAATTTGAAGATGAACATACTAGAGTAAAACATCGTTTATATGTTCCCTAATATGCTGAAAAACAGCTCTTGAATTCTATTAAGATATTGGATCTATTGTTCATCCCCACCACCCCACTCAACATACTAAACAGAGAAAAACACACACAAACCTGTGGGACTTTGTAAGTGCCTATAAACATTGACATCTGGATGGAGATGTCCCTCTCAGCTGCATCAATCAGAGCCAGAAGATTCTCCTTCCTCCCACAGCCATAGTTGGGGACATTGGCTTCTCCAGTGGAGAGCATGTCCACCAAGGCATCTGAAGTACGGAAGGTGCTTATATAGTTGTCATGGATGTTGTAGCCAAGTGTGAGATTGTGCAGGAGCTGGGAATTCTTGTTGACCGTTTGAATAGCAAAAATTAATTGTAGGATATTTTCATAATCAGAAATCTCCCTATTGTAAAAATAATGTTCATGTTATAGTGATCAGAAACAACAAATCCTTTTAAAATATATAATCCTTCACAAACCTGCTAAGCCTTAGGCCAATGTTGATCCAAATCCAATGATCTAGGAATAGCTAAAACCCAAGAAGATAGGCTCGAGATTCAGGTGGATCTTGATGGACTAGAACACTGGGCTATATCTAACTAAATGAAATTCAATGTAGAGGAAAGTAAAGTCCTACACTTAGGCAAGAAAAACCAAAAGTACACATATAGACTGGGTGAAATGTGAGAGGGATCCTGGAGTCTTAATGGACAAACAGCTAAATATGAGCCACCAGTGTGCAACAGCAGCCAAAAAAGCTAATGCAATCCTAAATTGTATTAACAGAGGGATAAAATTAAGATCAAGGGAGGTACTAATACTACACTATAAAGCCTTAGTAAGATCACACCTAGAGTACTGCATCCAGTTTAGTTCACCAGATTACAAAAAAGATGCTGAGACTCTGCAAAGAGTACAGAGTAGAGCAACCAGGATGATTAGGAGACTGGAGACGAAAACACATGAAGAACGGTGACAGGAACTGGGCTTGGCTAGTCGAGTAAAGAGAAGGACCAGGGGAGATATGATAGCAGTCTTCCAATATTTGAGGGGCTTCCACAGGGTGGAGGAAAGGGCCAAGCTGTTTTCTAAAGCGCCTGTCGGCCAGACAAGGAATAATGGATGGAAACTGAACAAGGAGAGATTCAACCTAGAAATAAGGAAAAACTTTCTGACAGTGAGAACAATCAACAAATGGAACAGAAATTGCCCTCGGAAGTTGTGGGAACGCCATCACTTGAGACTTTCAAGAAGAGATGGGACTGCCATTTGTCAGAAATGGTGTTGGTTATCCCACTTGGGTGGAGGGTTGGACTAGATGACCTACAAGGTCCCTTCCAATTTTCATTATCTGTTATTTGTTATCAATTATGCAACTATGGAAATGGGCTGAGAGAGGCAACTACAATTGTTTGAATCACAACTTAAACAAAGGTTTAAGTGATTCAATTGATGAAATCAGGACTGAACTGAGAAATAAAAAGTCATCTGGATTTCCTTCAGGGTTTTTTTCATCCCCATCTTTGGATTTTACTCTTCCACAAAGGAAGGCAAAAGAGGGAAGCCATGGAAATAAAAATCATTCAGGAAATTAGACAGGTTGTGTGGGACAAAAAGAAATGAAATAAGAAGAAAAGGAGAGTGTTAGAACTGCACATGGAGGGAGTGCAACTCCATCACCCTGCATGACTTACGAAGGAGAAGGTATAGAAGGTGGGTGGTTGAAAGGCCACATTACAGGCGACATATGTTGTTCAGTTGTGACCACACCAATGAGATGGTCTCCTGGCCTGTAAAAGCTCCATGGATTGTTCTCATCCTGGTGCTCCAAACTCAATGGGCATTTCCTTCTCAGATTCCCACAGACTGATGGGGACAACAGCAGCAGCAGAAGCAGAAGCAGGAGGTCCATCATTCATGGCATTAATCAATCCACTTCCTGTTTCTAACACAAACAACAAGAACAGTTGGAAAAATTCAAAGACTCTGAGAAGTGCCAGTGGCTTTCCTGATATAAATAGAGAATCACTCAGTTTCATCTGCAAAGGAGAGAAAGGTGCAATTAAGTGCAAAGCCTGTATTTGTCCCACAACTTGGTCCCAGAGAGCTTCACCCAAGGAATTTATCCTTTTCTGATACAAGATCTTTTGCATGTGGCTTCAATCTAATGCCTACATCAAAGTCAAAAACTGGAGATATTGCATCACATATCTCAAAGATCATAATTACAGCAAGAAGCAAATTCTTCTCATGGGATCCCGAAATTTTTCTGGGTTCCATTTGCAGAGGAGAGGCTGAAATAAAACATGTTAGTAAAAATTACAGATATACCCTTGGGATCATTGTTCTGTTGTGGTTGTGGTCCTTCCTTCCTGTCAGGGCAAGTCCAGAAAGTGATGCTGGGGAAGAGAGTTCAACACCCAGGAAATTGACTTCTGCTGTCCTTCTACATTGCCTCTTCTCTCCAGAGATTGCTGAGGTCATGCAGAGCTATGAAGTTTGGTGCCATTTCTCATTTCATGCCATTTAACTCTAGTGTCTTTTTTAAAAAAAGTTTTTTATTTTTATTTTTGTACATCTCTTCACATGAGCAACATGGTTCCAGATTAAAACATGTACACATAGTCATACTTACATTTTCAACTTTCTTATTTAATAACACATCAAATTATCCACTCCACTAATCTAATTTTACCCCGTAATTTAAAAAAAATTTCATTCCCCTTTTTAAAATTATAATATAATATTCTCATTATAAAATTCCAATATGATCCATTTTATTACTTTCTCATATACTTTAGTCAATTATATTTTATGTTTCATTTAGTGTGTATGTATGTATGTGTATATATGTGTGTGTGTGTGTATATATATATATGTGTGTGTGTGTGTGTGTGCATGTGTGTGTGTGCTGTTTAGCTTCCTTCGGGTATTATCCCACGTCATTGTAGTTCTGTTAAAGTTATAGCAACGTTTCAGCAGAATCTCATCTGCCATTCTCAGGCTTCTGTATAGAGTTAGTTCCTGGTTTCAAATTTGAGGCTGGTCCATTCTGATTGGCTGGGATTGGCAATCCTCAGGCTTCTGTATAGAGTATACAGAATATACTGTATATATACAGTATATATACATATCTGTATATATATATATTTGTTTTTTTAAGCTTTCGCGGGTACTTACATGTGTGCTATTCAGCTTCCTTCGGGTATTATCCCATGTCATTGTAGTGCTTCTAAAGTTGTAGCAATGTTTCAGCAGAATCTCATCTGCCATCATCAGGCTTCTGTACAAACTCAACACAGAAGCCTGATGATGGCAGATGAGATTCTGCTGAAACGTTGCTACAACGTTAAAAGCACTACAAAGACGTGGGATAATACCTGAAGGAAGCTGAATAGCACACACACACACACACACACACACACACAAACACACACACACACACACACACACACACACATATATATATATATATATATATTTGTTTTCTTAGGTTTTCGCGGGTACTTACATGTGTACTGTTTAGCTTCCTTCGGGTATTATCCCACGTCACTGTAGTTCTGTTAAAGTTGTAGCAACGTTTCAGCAGAATCTCATCTGCCATCCTCAGGCTTCCATATAGAGTTAGTTCCTGGTTTCAAATTTGAGGCTGGTCCATTCTGATTGGTTGGGAGCCTGGATCTGTATTCATTGGACTTGGAGTTTGATTGATTGGTGTCTCTGGTTTCCTCTGTCTGCTTTGTGGCTTTGAGTGGCTGCCAACACTCTGTTCCTGTGTTGGAGGCTTTCAGTGCAGCTTGGCTCCGTGTGAAGGGATGGCTGCTCTTCATTAGCAAGCTGCTATTCATTAGCAAGCTGGGTTTCACCTGGGTGCCTGGTGGGGGGGTGTTTGGGTTGGAGCTATCAGAGGGAGTCTGTTTTTGCCCAGGTGTTTGCCTGGCTTGTGGCATGGAGATCTTTCTACAAAACAGAAACAGATGTCCTATCCAAAGGATTCAATTATGCCATAGCACCCCAAAAAAATCCCAACAGAATCCATCATATGTGCAGTAGAATCCAGCCTAACCAAATTGAATACAGATGAAGCTGACAGAATAAGACACCAGGTTACTCACATCTTATGCACAACGAAACCACCAAAAAATAATTTGCAAAAAGTTGAATTCAGAGCATTACAAACCCTGAAAAATGATAATAGCATAATAATACTCCCAGCAGACAAAGGAAATGCCACAGTAGTAATGGACAGAAAAGACTATGAAACAAAATTGACAGACCTACTCCAAGACTCCACATACAAACCTATAAATACAGACCCAACCACATATCTAGAAAAATCAACCAAGAAGAAAATTATAACCAGCCACATAAGCAAAGAAATCCAACAGACGAACATCCCAAGAGAAAAATCTTCTAGATGCCCCAAATTATACGGCCTCCCAAAAATACACAAAGAAGGCATACCTCTCTGACCCATAGTCAGCTCCATAGGAGCATCATTACAAAACCTCGCTAAATACTCAGCAAAACAACTACAGCCCCATGCTGAAACTGCAGCTTCATATGTAAAAAACTCATACCACTTCTTAGAAATGATCAAAGATCTACACGTAGAACAAGAAGATCTAAAGAAAACCTAAACAATTTCCTAACACACCTAAACAACACACACCCCAAAATCAAGTTCACCATGGAAACGGAAATAAACAAACAACTACCATTCCTAGATGTACTAATCTACAAAAGAACAGATGGCACACTGGGACACACCATATACCAAAAGAAAACACACACCAACCGCTACCTCAACGCCCAATCCCACCACCACCCAGCACAGATAAATTCCGTCGCGAAAACACTAATTACCAGAACCAAACGCCCGGCAGATAAGACACATATAAAGACTGAACTATGCACCCTGACTGAAGTATTGACAGCCAATGGCTTCCACAAAAACAAAATCACCAACTTGATCCAAAAAAACACACCAAGACATAACAGAGACCTAGAAGATCAACAGATCCATGGAACAGCTGTCCTGCCCTACATAAGAGGTACCACAGATAAAATCAGTAAGATACTACACAGGCATCACATCAAGACTGCCTTCAAAACAGACAAAAAAATAGCAGCCATCCTGAAGAACCCCAAAGACAAAATTGACCTGGAAAACCAAGGCATATACGAAATTCCCTGTACATCATGCCTGGCCACATACATTGGACAGACCAATAGAAGAATAAGTACCCGCCTAGATGAACACAAAAATGCAGTAAAAAAGCTGGAACACACCTCCTCACTAGTCCAAAACATGAAAACCACAGGTCACAACATCAACTTCAATGGCACTAAAACCCTAGCCACTAAAGAAAACCCCAGCCACAGAATCATCAGAGAAGGCATAGAGATTGAAAAAAGACCTGACAGCATGAATAGAAGAGATGATTCCAGCAGACTGTCAATCATTTGGAAGCCTGCACTCTCAAATAGAAAGATCTCCATGCCACAAGCCAGGCAAACACCTGGGCAAAAACAGACTCCCTCTGATAGCTCCAACCCAAACACCCCCCCACCAGGCACCCAGATGAAACCCAGCTTGCTAATGAATAGCAGCTTGCTAATGAAGAGCAGCCATCCCTTCACACGGAGCCAAGCTGCACTGAAAGCCTCCAACACAAGAACAGAGTGTTGCCAGCCAATCAAAGCCACAAAACAGACAGAAGAAACCAGAAACACCAATCAATCAAACTCCAAGTCCAATGAACACAGATCCAGGCTCCCAGCCAATCAGAATGGACCAGCCTCAAATTTGAAACCAGGAACTAACTCTATACGGAAGCCTGAGGATGGCAGATGAGATTCTGCTGAAACGTTGCTACAACTTTAAAAGAACTACAATGACGTGGGATAATACCCGAAGGAAGCTAAACAGCACACATGTAAGTACCCGCGAAAGCCTAAGAAAACAAATATCTGACCTCTACGGGGAGGAAATAAACAGCCAGATCAAAAGCTATGAGAAGCTGGAAGTTAAAAGAGCAGGAATACTATGTGACCTAAAATTCTTATGCAGCTGCAGAGACAACAATGTAACACCAACCTGCTTCAAATTAACATTTCATAAGTACACAGCAGCTACCAAACGTATCCGGAAAAGGACAGAGATATCTCTACTCAGAAATGAAGTTCACAGTAAAAGATTCCAATTAGATCAGTTAAACAAAGATTTGCTAGCACTACACCTGGAATTCAGCAGCAAAATCCCCACCCTCTACTTTGGGATAAGATCAAACAACTTACAACTTGGAGAGCTGAAAATTAAAACACTTATAAAAATGATAAACTCTCAAGAAAATTGAAAAAATTAGAAAATGACAAGAAAATTCCCAATAACCCACCACAACACCTGAAACAATTAGTATACAACGTTTCCAACAGAGAACTCACCAAAACAGAAACAGATGTCCTAACCAAAGGATTCAATTATACTATAGCACCCAAAAAAATCCCAACAGAATCCATCATATGTGCAGTAGAATCCAGCCTAACCAAATTAAATACAAATGAAGCTGACAGAATAAGACACCAGGTTACTCACATCTTATGCACAACGAAACCACCAAAAAATAATTTGCAAAAAGATGAATTCAGAGCGTTACAAACCCTGAAAAATGATAACAGCATAATTACACTCCCAGCAGACAAAGGAAATGCCACAGTAGTAATGGACAGAAAAGACTATGAAACAAAATTGACAAACCTACTCCAAGACTCCACATACAAACCTATAAACACAGACCCAACCACATATCTAGAAAAATCAACCAAGAAGAAAATTATAACCAGCCACATAAGCAAAGAAATCCAACAGACGATCATCCCAAGAGAAAAATCTTCTAGATGCCCCAAATTATACGGCCTCCCAAAAATACACAAAGAAGGCATACCTCTCAGACCCATAGTCAGCTCCAGAGGAGCACCATTACAAAACCTAGCTAAACACTTAAAATCTAGCTAAACACTAAACACCATGGAAAAGAAAACCTAAATAATTTCCTAACACACTTAAAAAGCACACACCCCAAAATCAAGTTCACCATGGAAACAGAAATAAACAAACAACTACCATTCCTAGATGTACTAATCTACAAAAGAACAGATGGCACACTAGGATACACCATATACCAGAAGAAAACACACACCAACTGCTACCTCAACGCCCCATCCCACCACCACCCAGCACAGATAAATTCCGTGGCCAAAACACAAATCACAGAACCAAACGCCTGGCAGACAAGACACATATAAAGATTGAATTATGCACCCTGACTAAAGTACTGACAGCCAATGGCTTCCACAAAAACAAAATCACCAGCTTAATCCACAAAAACACACGAAGACATAACAGAGACCTAGAAGATCAATAGACCTATGGAACAGCTGTTTTGCCCTCCATAAGAGGTACTACAGATAAAATCAGTAAGATACTACACGGCATCACATCAAGATTTCCTTCAAAATAGACAAAAAAATAGCAGCCATCCTGAGAAACCCCAAAGACAAAATTGACCTGGAAAATCAAGGCATATACGAAATTCCCTGTACATCATGCCCGGCCACATACATTGGACAGACCAATAGAAGAATAAGTACCTGCCTAGATGAACACAAAAATGCAGTAAAAAAGCTGGAACACACCTCCTCACTAGTCCAACACATGAAAACCAGAGGTCACAACATCAACTTCAATGGCACTAAAACCCTAGCCACTATAGAAAACCCCAACCACAGAATCATCAGAGAAGCCATAGAGATTGAAAAAAGACCTGA
>BLBF01009446.1:0-10482 GCA_015471245.1 Laticauda colubrina | reverse complement strand
CCATGTTTGACGAACTTGTGCAGCGGCTGACACCCAGGTTGACCAAGGCAAATACCAACTTCCAGCCCAGCCTGTAACCTGGACTCAAGGTTGCACTCACTCTGCGCCAGCTGGCCTCAGGGACCACCTACAGGAGCATGCAGTACGGCTGGAGGGTGCCACACAACTCCATCAGCATTGTGGTCAGAGAAGTGGTGCAGGCCATCATCGAAGAATACAAGGAGGAGCTCCTCCAGTGCCCCTCCACTGAAGAAGGATGGAAGAAAGTTGCAGAGCAGTGGTATCAGAGGTGGAACTTCCCACACACCGTTGGAGCCATCGATGGCAAGCACGTGGCCTGCAAAGCTCCAGCCAAGTCGGGGTCCAATTATTTCAACTACAAGGGCTTCTTCAGCATCATCCTCTTCGCCATGGTCGATGCTGACTACAAGTTCATGTACATCGATGCTTCAGGCAACGGCTCATCTTCAGATGCCCAGGTATACGCCAGTTACCTCAAGGAGGGGCTGGAAGGCAACCGCATGGGGGGCTTCCCAGATCCAGACCCGCTGCCCAACGACAAGCAAGATGTGCCCTACTTCATCGTGGGAGATGACGCCTTCTCCCTCACAACCTACCTCATGAAGCCCTACACCTCCAAATACCTCACCCGTGAAGAGAGGATCTTCAACTACAGGCTGTTCAGGGCAAGGCGGGTGGTGGAGAACGCCTTTGGCATCCTGGCCAACAGGTTCCAGGTACTTCTCACCACCATGCAGCATCGCCCAGAGATCGTGAGGATCGTGGAAGCTTGCTGCATCCTGCACAATCTCATGTGCACCCGCTACCCAGTCTTGCAGAACAGGCTCATGGACCTCCAACAAGGCAATGGGGACATGGAGCCTGGGGAATGGAGGCAAGGGCAAAACCTGATCGACACTGAGGATGTGCAAGGCCCCAACAGAGCCTCACATGAAGGGAAGAAGCAGCGCAACCTCCTGAAACACTGGTGCAACTCCCCAGCTGGAGCAGTGGAGTGGCAAGACAGGGTGGTAAATGTTTAATGGATGCTTCCTTCAGCCTGTCTCATCACACGGATGAGATTGGGCCATGTATGTTTGGTTGGCCTACAATGGACAGGGCGTTTAATAAAGAGTTGTGTTTATGTTGACAAGTGTGGATGATTGATTATATCGTTATTGATAATAAAGGGCCATAGGTGTGGCACCTTGGGAGGGTGGACCATACAGTCCCACTATGTTTGCACTGGAGGTTTATCTATCCCACTGCTATCCTAACCCATCCCACAGCTATTATCCATCCCACAGGTATCCTAACCCATCCCAAAGCTATCCTTACCCATCCCACAAGCAAGCAAAGGCTTAAACCATTTCTAAAAGTTTCCACCAAGACTTTATTAAAAAAAAGAAACGAAACAATTGTGTGAATCATGAATAGGCTTTATTAACAACAAGCTATAAGACAAAAATGAGTCTCTGGCACTCCTCTTGGTCGCTCAGTCTCAGGGGTGAAGGGTCCAAGTGCTGTGGAGGTGGCTGGTGCTGGAGTGCTTGTCATCAGCTCCTCCAGAAGCAGAAGCAGCAGAAGCCCCAGCCCCAGAAGAGCGAGCCCGTGCTGCAGAAGCCCCAGGAGAACCAGAGTGAGGGCCAGAGGGTGGGATGGTAGCCCTGTCCCTCTTGCCAGGGCTGGCAGCAGATGGCTGAGGCTTGCTGTGCTTCAGCATGGTTGTGGGGTTGCTGGCTGGCAGGGAGGCTGGCAGGAACCAAGGCTGGGAGGAAGGCTGGCAGGGAGGCAGGCACCAAGGCTGGCAGGCAGGCTGGCACCAAGGCTGGCACCAAGCTGGCAGCAAGGCTGGCACCAAGGCTTGCAGGCAGACATGCAGGCAGGGCAGGCAAGGCAGCCAATCCATCCGGCAGCAGGTCTTTCCTCTGAATGGCGACCTGTTTCCAATCTGCTTCCGTTATATCCGCGGGGCTTCTGCTGTGCATCTGCTGTGCATCCACTGTGCATCCGCTGTGCATCTGCTTCATCCGCTCGGTGTCCGCTCTGCATCCGCTCTTTCCGTTCCGCGTCCGCTTTGCTGAGTCCCCCCGGAAGCCCTGCGGATGTGCCATCCGCTCCCATCCGCTTCCATCCGCTAGGCTTCCGTTCTGCATTCGCTTTGCATCCGCCCTGCGTCCTCCATGCGTCCGTGTTATCTGCTCCGGTTATGCAAATTTTTGCCCCTTTTGAGAGCGGATAACAACGGATGGAACATTTTGCTCGTCCGCTGTGTCCTTTTTGCATCCGTTGGGCAGTGTGACATGGGCTTAAAAAATTTGAATCCCACCCCTGCACCAAAGATGTTGTAGGCTCAAAACAAGCTTGTTTCAAACTCTTCCACAAAAGTCTAAGAACATTTTCAGTGAAGTAGAAACAGCAGCTGAGAACATTTCAAATTTGCAAGGCTTTGCATAGTTCTAAGAGAAAAATTGATCTTAAAAGAATCCTCCCAGTTAAGAAATCCTATTTTTTCTGTTCACATTTTCTCTCATTATTCCATAGATGCAGGAATCTATCTTGCAGTTTTTTAAAAAAAATAAACCAAGGAAAAAAGAAAAGGGGTAATAATGTTATTCTCATAAAGACAAAGTTTTAGCCTTTCTGTAGTGGTATTTACTGTAGCTACTAATTTGAAATCCTATTGTAAATAAAGGATCAATTTTCCCACTATAGTTTTATTTAAAAGATGATTACCTGGGACAGTTGCTAATTAATATTTTGATGCTGATATTCACAATGCAGATTCATTTTAACTTAATTATTTTTTTATTTTAGATGTTTTGGATGGATGTATAATTGGTTGAGTGTTAGATGCTTCAAGTACATTCAAAAGCAGATATTGCGTAACGCACTATAATTATCTGAAATATTTATTAAGACAAAAAACATAATACTTTTTTAATATGCAGGTAGAAGGAAATGTTCTCTCCCTATATTCAAATCTGGACATTAGTTTTATGATGCTTTGGCAGTTAGGATTAGCAACACTTGGCATAAAAACTGTGCAACTAAGAAAGACACAAACCATATTTATTTGGAAAAAAATGTTTATATTTTTATATATAAGTGAAAATAAGTGAAACTTCATTGAACAGTGCAAGTCTCTCTCTTTCCAATTTTTATATACAGATAATAAAATTCCCAAACTGGAACAATGTGAAATGTGAAACACATTATTTGAATATAACATATATACAAATTCTCATAGAGAAGTCATCTCAATCTTCTATATATAATGTGGATGTTAAATATTACAGGAAGCACATTATGCCTCCTTTAAATAATTAAAAGCAGGAGGGCTACTGCTAGTATTTTTTTAAAGTCATGATTTAGTCCAGATTTAAGAAATTTACAGTAGAAACAAATCTATTTTAATGTAATTAGTTGACTTCACTTCCCATGGCACAAATGTCTCTCTTTTGTCCCAAGTGTCATTTTCTAATAAGAAAATATGAAGTATTTTGAAAACCTGGGAATTAATAGAATCCGTTTAAAGAAAGAAGTGGGATGAATGTGCACACTATTAGGAACAGTCTTTTTTTTTTTAAAAAAATATTCAATTATCTGAAGTTAGCATGCTTACATATCATCAATGAACAAATAGACAAACCCAGTTTACTTTAAAAAAAATTCAACTAATTTCCAATAAGGGTAATATGGAGAGCACTTGCCATATAAAAGCCTATGACTCCCAATTTGGAAGACCATATCTAAAAGAACATTATTTCCATAAATGATTTTTCTGATTTAAAGAGTGCACACAAGACATTGCTGTTTCTCTCCTGCAGTAGTATATAAGAACACACTCATCTGCAACACAATGTATTTCAGGTTACATTGGCCAAGATACTATGCAAGAATTCATACTTTCTGCTGTCCCTCAAAATCTCTTTTGCTTCGAAGAAACTACTTTCAGAGGAGCGACCTCCATTTTCTACTGGAAATCTTACGCTAATGAACAATCTTCTTGTTCTTCTGTGCACGTTAGTAGACTATTGACTTCACTTATGCCCTTTAGAACAGCAGGAGGAAGGCTGATAGAGTTTACTGCTTTCCATGCATGGATGGCCTCCAGGATTTTTGATGGATTGCTAGGTCCCAAATCAAAGAGTGCATATGCGGCTGCTAACTGGACACCCCAGGTCACATCTGGAAAAGATGGAAATATAACAATCAATACTATCCCTGACCAAAGGATAAATCACTGCAGCAACATGCAAATATTAAAATAATATTGGTCCTGGACTTCAAAGTAGGACTATCCTGTGACTTGTGGGACATTCAAGCCAGAGGTGGATTCAGGGTAACCTTTTACTCATTCACTGTACAATGGACATCTTGTAACTTGTAAGATCTTCAAGTCCAGCTTCTCTTCTGAGAGCTGGGTCTCTAATATGAATGCTGGTAATTTAGTGTGTTGGAAAGAATAGGGAATTGCATCTTGTTCCAAAAATAGAACTTTGTACACTTTGTGGATATTTCCATAGCATGGGGGTGTTAACCTTAAAGCTGACCTGACCAAAGCCATCTTAGAAGCTTCAGTGTTGCCACACTGGAGCTGAAGGATAGGGAGGGGAGGGGATAATAGATAGCTGGGGTTTTGTAGCCAAAACAAAAGACTTTTTCTTGGGAATCAAGGACATTGTCACGCCTAGTCAGAGGAAGGTGGAGTTATGTCACCAGGCAACCAGACAGCACCGTGATTGGACCATTGTTTTGAAAAAGTGACAAACTTTTACTTTTAATTAAGTGAAAACTGTGGGAACCTTCAGAGTCAGTTTTCATCAGATCAGTACCAATATGATATATCCAATAAAGCTATTATTTGAGAACCTACCTGCCTTGGAGTTTTGCTTTCTATGGGTCTATTACTTGGAACCCTGATAGTGAGTGTGTACACACATACACACAAACATGCAAAACACCTTGTGCGAAATGAAATCTGGTATGGAATCTATGAAACACTCCTGAACAGAAAATAAATAGACATAAGCCACCTGCCACACTTGCTGCTTGCATCGGAGAGTAGATGAGACTCTAGCCCCAAAGCAGGCTATATGATTCTTGTATAGTCCTACTGTTATATCCCAATCCAACTCATTTTCCAATTCTCCTTACTTAAGGGAAAAATCACTGACTGGAATGGCTGACAGACAATTCATTTTTGTTAACTACCATACAATATGTAGTATTATTACCTTTTTCCTTTGCATGCTGTAGAAAGACTCCAATAACAGAACTGATATTTTCCACAGCAGGAAAAAATCCTTCTCTCAGACCTATTTGTCCTAGACGACCTATAAAGTGTCAAAAGAAAGAAGTAACTGAAATTTATTTTTCAATTATCTGTTCAATCTGCCTCAGTTGTACTGCTGTAGGTTGCAGTTGGGGGTCATATAACTGAATGGTACCACATAGCATCATAGATGAGATGCTGAACTGGTACTGTTAAAAAAAGTCCCATTTCCAAGGTTTTTTTCCTTGATAGTTTACCACTCATAAAGTGTTGATGTGGCTGTGAGTTTATCAAGGAAAATTGGAGCGAAACAGGTATCCTAGTTTAAGAGCGTGCCAGTTATGCAGTATAACACAAAAGGCCTGTTGGGGGCCTATTTCTTCCTTCATTTCTTTTCCTCTCATGACTGACCTGCTTTGCCTTCCTCCTTGGATGTTTTCCTGAGCACATACTTCCTTTTTGGTGCTATGAAAGTCAAAGACAAGAAAGGAGAAAAAAGAGACAAAAAAAAAAAAAGGAATTGGCAGAAAGGAGTTCTGAAAATGAGGGGCTTTTTGCACTTAGTTTGCCTTTTAAAAAGTGGAACTTTTCTTGGGAAGAAATGGAACTTGTATCATGTATCAAATCTGAGGATGAATGCTGAGTTCACTCATCTTGGATATCCCTCAGTTCAATGAGAAAAACTTCTACCATCTTTGCAGTATGTGGGGAATGGAAGTGTCAGACTAAAAATATACTTATTGGGTGTGACATGGAGCAATAAGGCTAGAGAATGGTGTGACTAAAAAAAAAGGACAAACTTTAATATATTCACTCTTTGAAATCTAAGGACCATTCTGTCATTATTAAAGATCAGAAAAAAGACTATTAACTCTACTCCTTAATACTAAGAAATTGTATTAAGGGTATAGAAATCAGCATCACCGGCAGCTGATTACAATATTTCATCAGTTCGCCTAAGGAGGTGTAGATAAAAGGAGAGGATGTCCAAAAGCCTGATATCTGCAGTGAAAACCTCACATGCTCACCAATCAGTCTCAGCACAGTGGCAATGATTATATTAGAAGAGGAGGAAGTGCTTCCATTGCCAGTCCTGTTCTTTATCCAATTATCCATGATTGGCCACAGCTCCTTGCTATGAAAGAAAATGGAGAATTATATGCACATTCTTGTTCAAAGCTAACACAGCCTGCCAAATTCTTCTGAGAGACCAAAAACTTTTGCTTGAGATAATTTCAACTAAAACTAGGATGGAACAATAAGGCTTCCCCACCTCACTTTGTCCTCACTGCCATAAGGCATCTATTCTCTCCCGTACAGAGCCAAGATGTTAGAAAACCTCTCTATTCCATTCCTTCCCTTAACATACAATCAGTTACATTGGCTGATGTTCACAATCAAGGGAAGATTCTTCCAAAGCCTTTGTACATCTTGACATCAATAAAAAGGCTGGCATCTATAACTAGCTGCTTGGCTGCCACAGACAGAAAGATGGCCATGGAGGTAAGTGGACAGGGAATTCTGGGAGCTGAAGTCCACACATTTTAAAGTTGCTAAGTTTGAAAACACTGCTCTATAGTGGTAACTGTATATAGAAATATGAAATTAAACATGCTACCTTATGATATTATCATGGGTCCAGCACCACTTTTGATATGAGCATAAGAGATCAATAGCAAACACATATTGCCATGTATTCTCTTTCAGGTCTTCTCCATATTTTTCACTCAGCTGAAATTCCATTTGTGGACACAACTGTATCGCCCAAAGTAGACTGGAGATCATCATGCTAATATCTACTAGGGTACTCTGAGGGAAAAGAAGACAATAAAAACATGACTTTAGCTTAAATTAAATTTCTATGACAGAAAAATATATGGAAGTACTTTTGGGGAATTCTGATTTCAGGAGATCAAAAAATGCTTCTGTTTCCTTTGGAAAATATATAAAAAACTCCCAACAAAAAAGAACAAAAAAAATTGTAAAAAAAGTAAATTAAACACTATAGAGATAACTACTTTGGCAAAGATCAAATCTGCATTTCTAACTTAGGGGGATAAGTCAATTCATGTTTTTTTTAGAAACCAGCATTTGAGCAACAGACCACCAAAGAAGTATGCAACGTTGTCCTTTGTACTTAAAAAGATAAATCAAATTTAGTTCTGATCTTACATAATCACTAAGAAATCAAGTCTGGAGCCTGTCCTTTCATTGCACACAAAGAAAACATCAAATATTTGTACCTCTTCCCAATTGAGATAGGTTTTCAGGCATTTCAACACATCTCCTTTTGCACGCTGTCTAGCTACTAATTGGATTGCTTTGTTGATCACACTTTCAGAGGAGAACACTTCACTCCATATGTTTGCAATAAACAGTATCAACTGGTCAGACCGTGGGAAATCTGGAAGGGAGAAAGAAAAATTAAAGCAAAAAGGGAAAAAACGACTTTCCAATTGAACAGGTGTGAATCTCTTAATACCACGATACTGTGAGTTCTAGACCTCTCAGGCATAAAAGCTACCTCACAGGGTTGTTGCTGTGAAGAAAAAAAACGAGGTGAAGAAGGACATTTGCCATCTTGGATTACAGATAAAAGGCAGGGTAAAAATATTTAATAGTATAACCATGATACAAATGATGGGGTAGTGCATCATTGCCCTCAAAGAGAAAATGGTTCTGCTCACATTGTTGGCAGCCAGCCATCCCTACCTTCAATGATAATATAAAACAGAGGGGTTTAAAAGAAAACCGAGTGATTTGTAGCTGTTAGTGCAATTTGTAGCTGTTAGATCCCTTTAAAGCATTCCAGATCAAACTGCCAAATTTTTTGACAAACTTATTTTCATAAAATCAGGGATAAAATGAGTTAAGCTCTTCAACAATTGAAATCTTCTTCCCTATGATCATAAAGCATTTTAATAAAGGTTAAAATTCCAGCTCCATCCTTTGTAGTCACCAGCAGCTATCCCTATGGCGGTCAAAGCCTGAGCATTAAAAAAAAAAAAAAAACCTCACTAAGGGGTGCTCACCCAGATTTAAAAAATTGAAATAAATAAAAACAGTTTGGACCTCTGAATGGCCTCAAGATTCGCTTCCCATAACAGAAGAAAGGTAAGAAAGCAGAAGAAAAGTAGGCAATTAATCCAACAGAACAGAATAGAATAACGGAGTTGGAAGGGACCTTGGAGATCTTCTAGTCCAACCCCTGCTTAGGCAGGAAACCTTACACCACTTCAGACAAGTGGTTATCCAATCTCTTCTTAAAAACTTCCAGTGTTGGAGCATTTACAACTTCTGGAGCAAAGGTGGTATTCAGCAGGTTCTGACCAGTTCTGGAGAAACGGTAGTGGAAATTTTGAGTAGTTCGGAGAACCGGCAAATCCCACCTCTGACTGGAGATTTTACAGTATCCTTCCCCTGCCACACCCACCAAGCCACACCCACAGAACTGGGAGTAAAAATGTTTGAATCCCACCACTGTTCTGGAAGCAATTTGTTCCACTAATTAATTGTTCTGTCAGGAAATTTCTCCTTAGTTCTAGGTTGCTTCTCCCCTTGATTAGTTTCCACCTATTGCTTCTTGTCCTGCCCTCAGGTGCTTTGGACAATAGCTTGACTCCCTCTTCTTTGTGGCAGTCCCTGAGATATTGGAACACTGCTATCATGTCACTCCTAGTCCTTCTATTCATCAAACTAGACATACCTAGTTTCAGCAAACGTTCTTCATATGTTTTAGCTTCCAGTCCCCTAATCATCTTTGTTGCTCTTCTCTGCACTCTTTCTCAACGTCTTTTTTACACCATGGCAACCAAAACTGGATGCAGTATTCCAAGTGTGGCCTTACCAAGGCATTATTAAGTAGCATTAGCATTTCACATGATCTTGATTCTATAGTTTGCAATTAAAGCAGGATCACAGATTGTTTCTGCCTAAAAAATACAGTTCAGGATTGAGAATGTTTTAAATGAATGCCAGTCAAACGTTCTGAAGCAGTAAACTGCATATTTGTGAGGGATAAAGTTAGCATATTTTTCATAGGAGTTTTTTAGTCCTCTCTAACGGCAATCGTTATCTAATTGGTTATGCTTCTGGATCTTCTAGATACATGGTAGTTTATAATAACATATAAACTGCAAGTTATACTATACCTTCCTTAAGTAGAGCGTAGCAGAAAAGACGTGCTTTTTCTAAGTCCCCCAGCTGATGGCATATTCCAACATAGACCCTGCAGAGGGACTGAATATAATTGTGGCTCAAGGACATCTTCTGCTTTTTCAGTTTATTTAGAATAGTCTGTAAAGCTGGCTCAGCCAAGGACTACAAATGCAAAACAATATTTGCTTCTGAGTTTGTTTCAAGCAGTGTCAATATAATGAGAAAGCAAATGAACAGATACAACAATCATCTTCAGAACTAGCAATTCATTAATATAAGAACAAGGAAGAATAGCCTCAATGCTGAGAAAAGATACAGCTACTATGAAGAGTTCTTGACAGATGCTACATAAATGTCCCTCTGTGTTCCATAGCATCTTTTCCCCTTTGAATCCAAAGGACTGCACTGTCCTTTTGTATCGCTCGCTAACTAGAGTACAGGAGAATATATTGTTTGGACTTTTCTCCTGCCTTTTTACTTAGATAAGCAAAATTCGCTAGCCCTCTTCTTTTGCTTCTATCAATTACAGTATCATTATTTTCAAATCGGTGCTTCTTATTTCCCTTTTCTCATGGCATTAAAGTGAAAAAAACTGACAAGGTTCAAAGTTATATTCTGTATATTGCTGGAGGCAGCTTTAAAACCATCCATTTAAAAGACATCATCCATGAAAGTCAGGTGGCACTGAATTAATAAAATATCTGACACTGTACTGTAATTTTCATTATAATTCTCGAGAACTGCATCCTTTTCTTGAGTCAGTTTTAGGTCATCATTCCTTTCAGGAATTGGTTAATAACTCTCTGAAAACAGCAACTTTAAAAACTCAGTTATCACATTGATAAGTAGCATTGTAAAACATTTTTGTATGGTTGATTGACAAAGATATGTTATTTATACAGGGAAGTCTGAAAGGCTGAGTTAGATAGCAATTCAACACAAGTTGGTTCCTAGTTTCTGAGGGCTGCAGGTATGGGTTTTAAAAGGGTCAAACAGTGGCACAATTTGTTAGTAGAACTAGGACACCAGTTGACTTGTGTCCTAGT
>BLBF01009440.1:0-14733 GCA_015471245.1 Laticauda colubrina | reverse complement strand
CATGTCCCCATTGCCTTGTTGGAGGTCCACGAGCCTGTTCTGCAAGACTGGGTAGCGGGTGCGCATGAGATTGTGCAGGATGCAGCAAGCTTCCATGATCCTCCTCACGGTCTCTGGGCGATGCTGCATGGTGGTAAGAAGTACCTGGAACCTGTTGGCCAGGATGCCAAAGGTGTTCTCCACCACCCGCCTTGCCCTGGACAACCTGTAGTTGAAGATCCTCTCTTCACGGGTGAGGTATTTGGATGTGTAGGGCTTCATGAGGTAGGTTGTGAGGGAGAAGGCGTCATCCCCCACGATGAAGTAGGGCACATCTTGTGTGTCGTTGGGCAGGGGGTCTGGATCTGGGAAGCCCACGATGAGGTTGCGTTCCAGCCCCTCCTTGAGGTGACTGGCGTTGTATACCTGGGCATCTGAAGATGAGCCGTTGCCTGAAGCATCGATGTACATGAACTTGTAGTCAGCATCGACCATGGCGAAGAGGATGATGCTGAAGAAGCCCTTGTAGTTGTGATAAGAGGACCCTGAGTTGGCTGGTGCTTTGCAGGCCACGTGCTTGCCATCGATGGCTCCAACGGTTTGGGGGAAGTTCCCCCTCTGATACCACTGCTCTGCAACTTTCTTCCATCCTTCTTCAGTGGAGGGGCACTGGAGGAGCTCCTCCTTGTATTCTTCGATGATGGCCTGCACCACTTCTCTGACCACAATGCTGATGGTGTTGTGTGGCACCCTCCAGCCGTACTGCATGCTCCTGTAGGTGGTCCCTGAGGCCAGGTGGCGCAGAGTGAGTGCCACCTTGAGCCCAGGTTCCAGGGTGGGCTGGAAGTTGGTGTTTGCCTTGGTCAACCTGGGTGTCAGCCGCTGCACAACTTCATCAAACATGGCTGGAGGCATCCTCATGAAGTTCTGGAATGCACGAGTGTCTTCGTTCCTCAGCTCCACCATCAGCTTGTTGTACAGTCCGTACTCTGCTCTTCTCCCGATCCATCTTCGGACCCAGACGCTTCTTGGCCGCCTCCTTTTCTTCCCGTAGTAGAGTTCACAGAGCCTGTAGATGGCTTCACACTGTTGCAGAAGGATGGTGGCTGCCAAAAGGACTTTGTTACGATCCACGGTGGACATGACTGGATGCTGTGGAAGAGGAAGAGTCAGATGAAGGCTGCAGAGGTCTGCACCACAGGGCTGCTGTTCTGAAAGTGAGATCCAGATGAGTTGCTCTCCCTTTTTATAGGCAGTATAGGTGTCCTTTTGCATCCTCTAGGCATCCTCTAGACATCCTTAATATCCGAGATAGGTCCCCTCTGAGAAGGTTTTTTCCGTTTTAAATGCTTTGTTTCCGTGCTGCATCCGCTAGACATCCATTCTGCATCCGTTCCGCTTCCTCCCTGTGTCCGAGCGGATGCGAGTTGCGCGGATGTGTAGCGGATATAGCGGATGCGTAACGGGTGCAGAACGGATGCCTAGCGGATGCAGAACGGACAAATTAGATACATTTTCCGCTCAAAAGTTTTGAGCAGCTCAAAACTTTCTGAGCGGATGAAACATCCATAAACGGATGCTGGATGGATAGAGAGGAAGCAAAACGGAGGCAGTGAGTACAGAATGGATACATCACGTTAAACAACGGATGGCAAGCTTTTTTGTCCGTTTTACATCCTCTTTGCATCCGTTGGTGCAGTGTGACAGGGGCTTTAGGTTGGGCAGTCTTATAAAGCTTGAAAATAAATATTATTATGAGAGCTGATAAAAGTAATAAAATATTCTGGCTTGTTTTTTCTGAAAACAAAATCAATGAACATAATAGCATGCACTTAACTTCTGAGGGAAAAATGTGAAAAAAGAGACTACTCTTTTATAGTAGATAACAGAAGATCCATTGAAATGTTTAGGCTTTATTTTACTTGTCGTGATGCAATAAGGATATATTTGAAACCATTGCAATAAATTATGGAAATAAATAAAACAAGACCTTGAGATGTAGAAAAGATTAAAACACTCCTAGTTATGATCACTACACAAGATAAACTGATTTCAAATGACACCAAATCAAATCCAAAATTTAAAAAAATGGCAAAAACATTTAATGGATTTATATAGAGGGAGGAAAAAACAAGAGTAATATTCAAAATTTTACAAGACATAAAAATGACACCCCCCCAAAAAAAGATTATTTACCTTCTTTGAAGTTATTACACTTTTTTTCTATTTTTGTTTGCTTAACTTTATCAGGAGCAGAAGCAATTACATTTGCTTCTAGTTCTTTAAGCTGAACTTTTAAGTGAGCTTCTTGATCCATCAAACTCTAAAAGATAAAAATAGGTGATTTAGCAGTTCACACAAAATATCAAGTTCCTCAGTGCAATTTTCATTTAGAAAAAGAGGAACAAAGAGCATGAATCCTGCTCTCAATTTACTTCAGACTCCTCACAAACTATTGTTCTTGAACACAATTTTATAATATAGAACTTCTGTCAATAAATGAAAATATCCCTTTTGTCCACTTGCTTCAGAATATTTCATTAAAATGAATTCTAATTTATTTTATTAAATGTATTAAAATTTATTAAATTTCTAACACTCTAGGTGACTTTATTCCCAAATGAAGAATTTAAACTTGTAAACCTTCACATTATGACTTAATCTGAAGATAGTTGTCTTCTCTAAAAGTCTGTAGAAATTCTTAGTCATCCAGGTCATGGTTGTCGCAAAGGTACTTTTTTCAGGAGGCAAATGGACTTTTATTAGTCTTCTACTAGTTATATTATGTAACAGAAATACCACTGAAGAAAAGTAGTCTCTAGAATCCTTTGTAAAGTACAGGTTCAAAAGAACAGTTTTATTTTCTGAGGTTCAGAATTAATTTGCACTTAATTTCTTCAGTGGTGTTTTTAAATAGAACTGTGTCAAAATCTCAAAAAATCAAGTTTATTTTCCTTAAAAAATTTTTGTAGTTATGCAGCATAAAACATTATTACCTTTATACTGACTGTGTATTTTTCTAAAGTGTTTTTCATTTCTCTAATATTTTTATGTAATTTCGCTATTATTTCCTCCAGTTGTGCTTTCTGTTCTTGACATAACATGGCTTCTTGAGATTGTTTTTGCAGTTGTGATTCCATTTTATGGACCTGCAAAAATAAAATGTAGGTTAAAAAAAGAAGTTAAATGTAAGTAAGTTAATCTTTTCTGGAAGTTAATTATAGGTACCATCTCATGTGTGCTTCCCTTTCTAAAATTTGTAACTCACTTAAATGTTCAATATTATTTTTTCAGGTCTTTGTATATGATTGCCATAGATATACATTTGTTTTCTTTAGCTTCCCTTACACTTTAAATTGAATTAGTTATTGGTATTATTTAAATCTTCAATAGGTATTTTAGTTCTTGATTATAAGGCATTTTGAGATTTGTTATAATAGAAAAGGCCATACAAATAAATATTTAACATCTGTGCAGTCTACTAACCTCTTCTTCGGATGTTTCAACTATAACAGAGGATCCCATTCTACCCTTCATGACTCTTCCTCCACCACCAGTCATTGTTCCTATGGAAATATTAAGAACAAATTAGAAATGCTAGCCTTATAAATACATTCCATTTCTTCCTTTGTGTTTTTATTGTATTTTTAAAAGTACCTGATTGTTCTATAAGTTGTCCTTGCAACGTTATGACTCTCCATCTATTACCTTTTCCAAATGCTACTCTGGTGGCCTGATCCAAGTTATTGGCTACCAGAGTATCACGCAATGCAAAATAAAAGGCTTGGCGAACCTTCTCATCTTTCACTTTCACCATATCAAATAGACGAGGAATATTTTCAGGTGTCTGAATTTTACCCATGCTTTTCTCCCATACTGCCATCTGGAGGAGAATGAAAACCATCACAAAAGCAGTTGATTAATAATTTTAAAAATTATATAAGCATTTAATATACACATCTACAGCTTCAGTTATATGGGTTTTATTAGCATCTTAATTGTACTACAAAACTTTTTTAGTTCTTTCTTCAATGTAATCTTAATATATATTGGCAACCTGTAATACCCCAGTGTCCAGAAAACATACCACTAAAATTTCTTGCAAAATAACATTTTGCTATAAATTTTGTCCCACTTTTCTGAGTGCTGGGCATTTTAATGGGTAGGATATGAGCAGAGAACAGCTAAAATTACAGGCAGCAGTGAACTTCCAACTGGTTGTTTAATAACGTTGTTATAACGGCTTTGGAAAGAGTGATTTATAGTCTTGGAAAGCACTTACAGCTGCCATAAAACCTTGCACTACCACGCCTGCATGACTGCATTTCTGATGATTGGCAACTGGCTCACATTCACAACTGGTTGCAGCATCCCAAGTTCACATGACTGCAGTTTATGAATTTGCCAGTTTCCAGCATTAGTGCTTATTCTGGGCCAAAGCAACCATTTGGGAGAACCAATCTGGAATTATCATATAATTTGCTTAACTGTGAGATTTGTACTTGCAAGTTCTTCATCTGCTTAATAACTGCCATAAAAATGGTCATAAAATCAGATCCATTCACAGGAACGCCTTGACTTATAATTGCCATAACTTACTATTGAAATTCTAGTCCCAGTTGCAGTTATAATTCAAAGACTAGCCATGGCTGACATAGATCTAAATCTGCTTTTATTAAAGTAGTGATAGTAAGAAAATCTTGCATCTTTCAGATCTGCTTATTTAAAAATAATATTCTGACCAGCTGCTAAAGTACATGGCTCTATTGAAGGATCATATAAAATTATTCAAAACATGAATATTTTTAATGGATATATAAATGAAAGTATTGATGCTAATTATTGGTTTAAAGGCAAGAAAATTCCTGTATCAAGATATATAAAAATGATATTAAAATTATAGTTTCAATTTTATTTTAAGCATTGGAAAACATTTACTATCTATAATATAAAATCATTTTTCCAAATTAAAAAACCCACTTAAGTATAAAAAAATAAGAACAAATTAAAACCATACAAACCTTATCAAGAGCTATAAATGTTGCTACTCCTATGTTTTGCTTCTTTAAGAAATTAACACATTTTTGAGCTGTATCAATAGTATCAACAACTATGTGATCTAATGCTCCGCATGACGATGATATTGCAACATCATATTTTTCATCTATAGCTCCTAAGTCACCCTGTTGGCAAAATACCAACGTTTTTAGTATCCAGGTAAGAAACAGAAGTTACTACCATCTGATACGAAGCATATTTATTACATACAAATATCACATCTTTCAATAAAACACATATTTCATTTTCATTAAGATAAATTCTTTGCTCCAAATTCTATTATTAAAATGTAGAGTATGTAAATAGTAGCCCAAAGAATTATATGCATTTAATTTGAATAAATTGATTAAAGTTGTATAAGCACTGTCAAAGCAGGTGGCAGCACTTTGTCGTCTGAAGTGAATCTTGAAAAAGCTGAACAGGATTGCACTTGAAGGCAAATATGCGTATTCCAGGATAATGTTGCAGGATCTAATCTGGGTCAATCACCTGGATCAGAGGTCTAGCCTTCTGAGTGTTTGGACTTGTGCTGGAATGCACTCTCAGGTATACAAATTCCCTGAGGATGAGCTCCAGGAGAATCTGAAAACTTGGAAGACTAAACCTCTGGTCCCTGGCTCCTGCAGGATTGGACTTAGTAGATGGATGAGAGACTGCCAGGAAAAATCAAGATAATAAGCTAGAATGAAAAGTTAAAATATGTAATAAATCCAGAAGATGATAACAGCAAAGCCCTTCCTGATTGCTTTCAAAAAAACACTGAGATTTCACATAACACCAGTAACAGAATTTAACTCAAGGGAAATTTTATCTTATGCACAATTAATTCTGCAGCAGATATGAACAAAATCCCCTGAAGCTTAAAGATGTTTTGAGTCAACATTTGAATCCTTTTCAGTATTAAGGAACACATCACTTTGTGTATATGCAAGGGTGTGTGTAAATGCAACCTGATTTGAAATAAAGACACATGGCAATGTTGCTGCCAAGTACAGTAATATGAATCACAACTGAGTTTTATGAGATATCAACAAAGTCACAGAATACCTTCATAGACTCCATCGTGAAAATTACAATGAAAATGTTTTCAAAACTCTTAATAAAATCAAGATAGTACAATATTAAATGCAATATTAATTACAAATTAAGTTTCATAAAGACCAGCCATTCCCTGCTGACATATTTTCTTAGTGAATACAGTTATTTTCTAAAATACAGTTCAAAAACGGAGGAAAATTACAAAATAACAACAACAAAATCTTACAAGTCTTCCATATATTCCAGAAATATTTCCAGATTTCTTCTGCTGAATTAAGGCTTCAAGAACTTTTCCTCTGCTTTTATTTATTGCCAATGAACTTTTTGCTTCTTCTACTTTCTGACGTAAATCTCCAATGTAATATTTCATGTCCGCTTCCTCCTTTGTAAGTTTATCCAATTCATTTTCTTTCTTAAAACAAAGAAATCAATAGGTTTTTTTAATACTACAAGAAGAAAAACAAAGTTAACATTAGGAGTTACTTGAGTAGAAATTATATTAGACAGTATCAAAAAATATTTTTATAATAAAACTCACTTATACAACCAGTGCACCTAAACAATTGTACTTATAATTAGTTTAAAAAGTGGGAATTCTACTAAAAACTAATTGTACAGCTTCTTGAATAAGAGATGGAATGTATAAATCTCCACTAGGGGGAGGCAAATAATGATACATATGTCACATCACACAAATGCTATAACATACATTTGCCTTGGGCATCAATATGTCAGTATATAAGGTAGTATTTGTGTTATGACATCACTGTATACATATCATTTTAGGATCATCATGAATTGCTGAAGATATATTCATAACTTTTCACTTATGATTCTACAAATAAGTTGAGTAAAGGACCTATCAAGTAATACCTAATAATATATCTGAACTTTGAAACAAATGCACACATTACGATGTTAATAAAATCATTTTCTGCTGTACCTTTTATTTAGTCAAATAAATCTTCCAAAATTATAATACATAAATTTATAAATCAGATATACATTTTAATCTATCATTAAAAGTGTACAAAAAAAAACACCCCAGGAATTAAAACATTTCGAAAATCCATTTAAATAGTAACACTAAATAAAACAAAAGGGAAGATGTTACATATAATAGAACCAAATTGTAGGCTCCCTATTGCTAGGGCAGGTTTCCTGGGGGGAAAAAAAAGACTCTTATAGTAATCCTCTGGAAATTTTTGAACTGAAGCATTTTGCAATTACCTTAATGGATTGATGAATCTATTGTAACATATTTAGATTGTGCCCATACATGTAAAACTCTAAATTAGAACCAAAAATTTACCATAAAGATCCTTCTTTTACATGAAAACAGGATAACCAACATTAGCAAGGTCAGTATTTAATCCACCTATGACAGAAAAAGTCTATGCCAAGTTTTAGTATAATGAATTTAAGTTAAGAGCATTACTGTATAGAAAAGTGGAGAAAAAAACACCTCACAAAAAGTAACAGTGGGTAAAGGAAGGAAAAATATACATTCCTAAATATTAAAAGACAACATTTGTGTGCTTTAAAGGTATTTATTTTTAAAGCACAATTCTTGATGTCAAAAAGAACTCCAGATTTCTAGAACACCACAAATGAGGTTAAATATTTCAAAAATATAAAGATGTTCTAACAAAATCTGACCTCCTTTAACTCATTCTCAGTTTGAGGTAATTTTGATTCCAATTCTTTGATAACAGTTAATCTTTCTTTAAGTGTTCCTGAAGCAGTCTGAAGAGCATCTTCTGTTGCTTTCAGCTGAGATACTGCAGTATTATGACGACTAAGATACAGATCAAGTTCTGACTTGGCCATGTCAAAATTTGAACGTGCTTCATTAACTGTTTTGCTGAATGCCATAAGTTCTTTTTCTTTATCCTGAAGAGAGGAGCAGGAAAAAAACAATTAGATTTTTCTTACTATAGAAATTAATTTATCTATGTGTTCCAACTCTCAATAACAATTTCTGCCAAATATCATTCTATTAAGGTAGAATATAAAAAAATAAAATAAAAACAGATGCTTTCTTCGGTAGTTGCCTTTAAAATATTTGTTTCCGTTTCTGGTCATCAAATCATGACCAGAGGAGCCAGGGGAAAATAGTTATGACAGTCCAATTAACAAATGGAGGAGCACTGTGCAATGAGCACCTCCCAACATAAGAAATGAGAATCCTGATTGGCTCAGTTTTTTCACCTTCCCAAAGAACAACTAAGCAACTAAAGATCAAGAGGAAAAGCTGGTGTCCCATTGCTCCAAAACGTAAGGCTTTTATGTTTGTATTGCAAAGAATGACAAGTAAAAAAGCCCATATAAATTACACACATTATTTTAGCTGTCTGCAACAGAGCTTCATCACAAAATTATGCAAGTCAGTAGAAGCTTAACTAATGACAAATCATAAGTAATTGTTCTGAAGCTGACCAACATGCTGCAACATTTGGAGCATTTTGGTTTCCAGCATCTGATTCAGGATGCCTTTCCCTAACTATTGAAGAGATAACTGCCTCTACTTCCAAAGCTTTCTGAATACAGGACTGAAGGATAGATGTACTCTTTTATACTTATTTGACAGACTTTTCCACCCAGTAAATGGTGTGTAAGGGCTATGATTTACATAGGCAGCCAAACCCTGATTTTATTTAACAAATGTATGTGGCCAGCTCACATGAGACTCTAAGCAGCTTACAGTAAAAATCTACAACATAAAAACAACTCTCCACCACCACATGGTAGCAGCAACATAATTAAACCAACAACTTGATCAGTTCCATCTCCATTCATCCCCAGGCATGCTAGCAGAGTGTTCTGATGTGTTCTGATCTTTTCACAAAAGCAACAAGATGGGGGTATTATTTCATAATAACTTTCATGAAATGGCTTAGGATATTTAGGGAAGCAGCTTGACAACATCGACTACATAGTCCACATTTTACAGATTGCTGTGTATTTGGAAAAATTAGGATCACAATTAAGCTCAAAGAATTTTATAAGATTGTAGTCAGTCCACTGCAATGTAGAAGAGGCTGCTCCAAAAAAAGCAAGTAAAACTTGGACTAGCTTGATACCTAATCCTACCTTTTATTCAAGCAAAATGTGCCATAATATGGCAAGATAGAAGAATGTATCTTACTGTACTGTATATCATGGGAAAGTGCTGACTACTAAAGCATCCTGTAATCCAAGGTGAAGGTGAAAACTGCCAGAAGTGATTAATTTTCAAGGTGCTGTGATCTGTGATTTACAAAGCTGGACTAAACATGGGTGATAAGATTAGGCTGTAGCCATGAAGCAAAATAGCCACAAAGCATAACATATTCAAGCTGAAACTGATCTAAGACAGTAGTCCATCTGAGGATCGGATTGTAATATTTGGTCTTCCTCAAAAAACTTCTCCTTATTTTTAGCCTGCCATTATAATGCATATATTATTTAAGGACCAACTGTTTTCTGACCCCAAAACTATTTAACATTAATCCATCATAAGGATGAACTCAAATATTCCACTTCCCTGGCTTAAATAGAGTGGATTCTGAGGCCATATGATAATACAGCGGTGGCTAACCTTTTTGAGCACCTGTGCCAAAAATTGTGTGCGTGCTTGCAAGCTCGCAATAGCGTGCCAGCACCCAGAAGCCAATGCACGCCCTTGTCTCCTACATGTGTGCGCAATATAAATATGCTTATAACAACAAAAATATATAACAAGAAAAGCAGAGCCCCTCTCCCAAAAATCTAGTCTATCATTTCATATCTCTCCCCCTTTGCCAGGTGTGGCTGCCTGGAGTTGGGGGAGGGAAGGAGGGCCAAGCTGGAAGCCCCCCCCCCAAAGCCCCCCCCATCTTTAAAACCTGGCGAACTTCTCCACTACTGCCTCCTCCTCCTCCAGCACCTCCTCCAGGTAGGGCGATTATGAACCAAGCGGCTAAACTGATATCCCAGCTGCTCTCTTTCCCGTGGTAAGACTTGGCACGTGGAGAAAGGAGCTGGCAGTTGCTGCTTGGAGGTCCTGCGGGCGAGGCGGTCATCCTGGTCTCAGTTAAGACATACCAGTCACAAACCCAGAGTCCAAGACAAGAAAGATCACTTCAACCCTGCTGTGGAAGAGCGGCGCACACGCGCGTGCATGGTTCAGCTTAGCGGGCAACCTCCACTCTAGAGGCTGGCAAGCCACATGATGAAGACCAGATGGCTGGTGTGAAGGTGGGGCAAAAGGGTTGATACCGGCGGCAGATGGACTCATATGCATGGGGCATCACGCCATCGGCCTGGCCTGCGAGGGGGAGGAAAGGAACCTCTGAACTGGTGATATCTCTTTCCTCCGTGTATCAAGGTCGAGCAGCTACCAGCAATGCCCTCAGAGGAAGATGTTGCAAGCGGGAGGTTCAACCTCCTTTCCTCAGGAGATGCTCTTCCTCCTTGCCAGAAGCACTTACCGCCCCTCTGGCCCCTGACAAGCCTCTGGACATATGAGCTCTTCTGGTGAGGAGAAAGAGAAGCTCCTGAGGGGTGAAGCGCAGGAGATTAGAGCATCGGAGCTCTTCCCAGATGTTTCCTGCCCTGCAAGGAGAGTGCACGATCTCCTGCACCTCAGGAGTTTCTCTTCCTCCTTGCCAGAAGTACTCACACGCAAAGCGCTCACCGTTCCTCTGGCACCTGACAAGCCTCCTCCTTCCTGCTGGGCATATGAGCGCTTCTGGCGAGGAGAAAGAAGGGGTCAACAACATCACATCTTCAACTGAGGGCATCACTGGCAGCTGCTTCCATGCGCTGAGGCAGGAGGCAGCAGCTATGACACGGGTTTGCTAGGGAGACTGCAGGATTGCCCCACCTCAGCATGCTGCAGCCTGTCAAAAATTTCTCACAGCCCACCAGTAGTGTGGTGGCGACCACTATTCTAGAAGCAAGCCGTTTCACTAATTAACTGTTCTTACTTCTCCTTCATTCTCAATTAGAATTGAGATAATGATCTTCTACCGATTATCTCGTCTTGCCCTCAAGTGCTTTGGAGACTAGGTCAACTCCCTCTTTTCTGTGACAATCTCTCAAGTACTAGAAGACTGCTATCATATCACCCCTAATCTTTCCCTTTGTTAGATTAGACCTATCTAGTTCCCTTCAACTGTTCATTGTGTAATATAGCCTTCATATCCCTTATCATCCTTGTTGCTCTTCTCTGCACACTTTCTAGGATCTCAACATGTTTTTGTATCTGGTGACCAAAACTGGATGCGCTATTCTAAGTGTGGTGTCAGCAATCTAGTATAAATAAGTATAATTTATGGGCTTGATATTCTTTTCAAGTCCGGCTTTTAAAAAACTTTTCAAGTTATCTGAATATATATCTCCATAAAGAAGTATCAACTCATAATAATTCAATCTCTGTCTTCAAAAAAATATTTAAAAATAAGAATCATATATTGATTATATTGACTATATTAGTGCTACAACATATTTCCAATAAATTTATTGCCATAATAATCAAAAGAATATGGTCAACTGTATTTCATCACATGATGAATTTACTGCTACTTGAATGGTACTTGAAAAACCACTATTTTTAAGAGATAGATACCCGTGTTTCCTTGAAGATAAGACCCTTCCTCCTTTTTTGCTACCAAAAAAGACACCAGGTCTTATTTTCGGGGGGGGGGGGGAAATGGGGATGTTATCCACTGACTCACCTTATGTGTGCGTTGCCCCTGGCCTTCTTTTCACTGTCAGAGGTCTTCAGGAAATTTTTCTGCAGCTGGCAAGGCTTTGCTGAAGGCCTCTGAAGCTGATAACAGAGCTCTGGATCAATTTGGAGCTCTGTTATCAGCTGCAGAGGCCTTCAGGAAAGCCTTACCAGCTGCTGAAAAAATGGACCAGCAAGGTTGGTGTCAGGATGTGCGAGGCCTGCCTGCAACTGTCGAAAGTTAAGTAGTAGGGCAGCTCCAGCTGCCTATCCCCATCCTAGCTTTTTATTCATGTACCCTGGAGTGGGTCAGGTCTTAATTAGGCTTATTTTGGGGGTTAAGGCTTATATTGGGCACAAGTGTAAAAATCAAGCTAGGACTTACTTTTGAGATAGCTCGTATTTTCGGAAAAACATAGTAGATATAGAATTAATACAAACCTCTTTCTCCTTCTGCAGTCCTTGCGTTTCCTTTTTAAGACTGTCCATAACTTCTTTTAGTTTTTCTTCTGCTTTTTCTTTTTCTTTTTCTAGAATTTCTCTCTTAGCTGTTGCTTCAATAATTGCAGATTCACTGCTAGCAGGTACAGTTCTGAAGTCTTCTATCTACAAAAAATCTAACATTACTTTTTCAATGGAACAATTCTCCACTTTTTAAAAAGTTTTATGAAAATTTATGATCAGATTCTTCAGAATCACCCAAACCTATTCTGGAAGATTAAGAGACACTTGGAAAATGTAAAATATTATTAGGAGAAATAATCCTTACAAGCAAGTAGAAGCCTATTTATACAACTTTGGCTATTGCTCATTAGTTGCCTATATCAAGACATACGTACTATCTGAAGATCAGATGAATTTGTACACATTATAATTTATGCACCAATATTAACACATCCTATTAATGAATACATATACAATAATTTTTGCACATTGCATCCTAAAACAGACAGGCATTCTATGCTGTTATACTTCTTTCCTCAAGACATTTTATCTATATACTTACAGTACTAAACCTTTGTGTTCATCTATACCCTCCTTTGCCCAAATGCTGCATTATATTGCAACAATTTTTAAATCAATTTATGCAAAATCAGCTTAACTTAAAGAATGCATAAAAAGTCCACTGGAGTTGAAAATTCCAGAGTTTAGACATTTTATTCACGAATTTGTGACTCTTCAGTGTCCCCAGTCACATGTTCTCCAATGTGCCCTGCCTGTTTCCTATAAGCAATATCAAATGGGGAAGCCTGCCTGTGATCATTTATATGCTGGCTCATTATGAAAGTTTATTTGCCACTACAATTAACTTTGATAGTCTTCTTAGATTATCACATACTGCCCAGCATTGAGTAAAACACATATGATCAGCCTAAAATTTATTATTTATTTTGGTCATATGAGACTGCATTATCATTCTTTCAAGGGCTAACCCAATGAGTAACAAGATTATCTAGTTCATAATACTTTACTCATTCAGAATCACATTACTTCATTAATAATTGGTTTTCCAGAAATAATAGTCTAAACATTTTACAGTCACTTTGTATTAATGCAGATGTATACCCATGCTTTTGTAGCAAAACCTATAGTATATGCATGCTATATAAATATTTATATAAATGTAAGTATAAAACCTAACCAAAACAATAGCTATACAGAAGCCATTAGTGAACCCTCTTTTCAATGAACTATCCCATGGAAGAAATGTCTGTTTAAGATTTCCTCTTAAACACAAATGACATCTAAGTAATTGTGTCATTTGCATAATGTCATCACACAAATGGTTACAAATGTCAACTGACTTAATTTGAATGATGTCATTGTGCAAATGATGCATGTCATTACACAAATCACTTTAGGTATTTGGTTCCAGTGTGCATGCAATCTAGTGCAGTGAGATTAGGTTAATAGAGATGTCATCGTAATTACTTTATATTAATATGTTTCCTACAGGAAAAAAACAGAATCACTGAACAAAGATAATACCCAAAAAATTAAACTGTTCTTGCCCTATGATATAGAGGAATCTTCTCAGGGGAATAATCCAGATTTTGCAACTTATTGTTCCAGAAAGGTTGTTTAGTTCGGAATTGGGGTTTTTGGGTCACTTTAAGATACTAATGCTAAAATAGCTGCTTAATTTGGCTACCTGGGTCAATGTATTATATCCATCTGAATTGATACTTGGCTACAAAATAGATTCATTGTTTAGTATCTTTCTTAACTACTGTCAGTGGTTTGGAAAAATATAAGGCAGATAGAAGATAGATAAGCATAGATTGAGATTGAAAATAAAATATAAAGGAGATACAGAGTATTGCTTAACGTGGGATAGATTTTATGAATGGTTAGAGATAAGAGGTAGATATTAGATGAAGAATTGCTATGTATAAATTTAACATACAGGGTTTATAACTATAAGTATGCTAATATAATCAATAGGATTATAAATAAACAACGTAATTATAACTTTGGTTAAAATCATTCTGTCATACCACTGCTAGTTATTAGCATATATGCTACTATTTCTTTTTTCTCTTTTCTTTTGAAAAGTGTTATGAGTGGACAATACACTGTATTCAAAATGCTTATATATAAATTAAAATTTTTTTGTGACAGTCACATTTTTAATTATGTGTGTGCGTGTGTATATGTATATGTTTATACACACACACACATACACACACACATATATATATATACATATACATGTTTTTTTAAGTTTTCGCGGGTACTTACATGTATGCTGTTCAGCTTCCTTCGGTTATTATCCCACGTCACTGCAGTTGTGCTTTTAAAGTTGTAGCAACGTTTCGGCAGAATCTCATCTACCATCATCAGGCTTCTGTATTCTGTATAATTGAGAAGCCTGATGATGGCAGATGAGATTCTGCCGAAACGTTGCTGCTACAACTTTAAAAGCACAATTATGATGACGTGGGAAAAATAACCAAAGCTGAATA